>VMDO01014468.1:0-54652 GCA_007922755.1 Pedetes capensis | reverse complement strand
ATATATGTATATATGTGTATGTTTGTATGTGTGTGCATATATATATATGCACACACATACAAACATACACATATATACATATATATATATATATATGTATGTATGTATGTATGTCTAACATCCACATATGAGAGAGAAAACATATAATGTTTGTCTTTCTGGGCCTGGTTTTCTTTGACTTAAAATGATGATCTCTAGTTCCATCCATTTTCCAGTAAATGTCTCTCTATGGTATGTTGACTTATATTCCTTTGGATGCATACCCAGGAGTGGTACATCTGCATCATATGGTAGTTCTATTTATAGTTTTTTGAGGAAGCTCCATACTGATTTCCATAGAGGTTTCAGTAACCCTCATTCCACCAGCAGTGTAATAGGATTTCTTTCTCCCCACATTCTCACCAGCACTTGTTGTTTCTTTTGTTGATGCTAGCCATTCTAACTGGTATCAGATGGTATCTCAATGTAGTTTTGATTTGCATTTCATGATGGCTGAAGATGTTGAACATTTTTTCATATGATTGATGGTCTTTTGTGTTTCTTGTTTTGAGAATTCTCTATTGTGTTCTTTTTTCCATTTTTTGATTGGATACTTTGCTTTTTTGGTGTTTAGTTTTCTGAGCTCTCTATGTATTCTAGATATTAGTCCCCAGTTTAATATATAACTGGCAAAGATTTTCTCCTATTCTGCAGGGTGTCTCTTCACTTTGATAATTGTGTCCTTTGCTGTGCAAAAGCTTTGAAATTTAATGCAATCCCATTTGTCAATTCTTGCTACTGTTTCCTTTGTTATTGGGGTCCTATTCAGAAAGTCCTTGCCTATGCCTATGTCTTGAAGTGTTTTTCCTTTGTTTTCCTCTAGCAGTTTCAAACTTTAAAGTTTATATTAAGATCTTTTATCAATTTTGAACTGATTTTTGTACAAGGTGTGTGTGACAGGTATCTAGTTTTAGTCTTCTACATGAGGACATCCAGTTCTCCCAAAAACATCTGTTGAAGAGGTATCTTTACTCCAACTTATATTTTTGGCACTATTATAGAATATCAGGTGGCTATAACTGTATAACTTTGTTTCTTGATCCTCCATTCTGTTCCATTGATCTACATGTCTGTTTTTATTCCAGTATCATGTAATTTTTGTCCCTATGACTTTGTAGTATGATTTGAAATTAGGAATTGTGATAACCTTACATTTTTCTCTCTGCTCAGGATCACTTTAGCAATTCAGAGTCTTTTGTGTTTCCCTATAAATTTTAGCCTGCAGCTGTAGCCCTGTGGCATCCGATCCTGTCAGATCTCGGAAGCTAAGCAGGTCGGGCCTGGTTAGTACCTGGATGGGAGACCACCTGGGAACACCAGAAGCTGTAGGCTTGGGAGAAGGACCTGGCAGCCCCCTCCCAAAAATCAATCTGCCATTGAAAACCCTATGAACAGCAGAGAAGCACTGACAATAGTGTTTCCCCTGTTGTACAGAGGGCCACTATGAGTCAGATACCAACTCGACAGTACCTAACAACAACAACAAACAACATAAATTTTAGGATTGTTTTCTCTATTTCTGTGAAGAATGTCATAGGGATTTTGATGGGGCTTGCACTAAATCTGTAGATTGCTTTTATTAATATAGCCATTTTTACAATAATAATTCTCAACTATGAGCATGGGAAATGTTTCCACTTTCTGGTGTCATCTTCAGTTTCTTTCTTTAGTGTTTTAAAGTTTAAAGTTTTTTTATAGGTCTTTTACTTCCTTGCTTAGGTTTATTCCCAAGTATTTTATTTATTTTGAAACTATCTTGAATTGGATTGCTTTCCTGGTATCTTTCTTCACCTGGTCATTATTGGTATACAGAAAAGCCACTGATTTATGTATGTTGATTCTGTATCCCGCTACTTTACTAAAAGTATTTATCAACTTTTAAGAATTTTCTAGTGGAGTCTTTGATGTCTTCTAAATATAAGATCATATTATCTGGAAATAGGGATAATTTGAGTTATTCCTTTTTCTGTTTGGATCTCTTTTAATTCTTTCATTTGTCTTATTACTATGGTTATTAGTTCAATTACTACATTGAATAGCAGTGGAGATAGTGGATGCCCTTGTCTTATTCTTGATTTGGGAGAAAATTCTTTCAGTTTTCCCCTATTTAGTATGATATTTGCTGTAGGTTTTTCATATATTACCTTTATTATGTTGAGGTATAGTCCTTCAATTCTTAGTTTCTTCAAAGATTTTGTCATAAAAGGATGCTGAACTTTGTCAAAGGCCTTTTCCATGTCTATTGATAGGATTATGTGATTTCTGTGTCTGAGTCCATTTATATGCTGCATTACACTTATTGCCTTGCATATGTTGAACCAGCCTTGCTTCCCAGGAATGAAAGCAACTTGATCATAGTGTATGATCTTTTAATGTGTTGTTGAAGTCAATTTGTAAGTATTATATTCAGGATTTTTGCATCTAGTTTCATCAGGGAAATTGGTCTGTAGTTTTTGTTCTTGTTTTGTTTTTTGATATATCTTTATCTGGTTTCATAGAAGGAGTGTGATAGTTTTCCTTCCATTTGGATTTTGTGGAATAGCTTGAGGAGTGTTGGTTATAATTCTTCTGTAAAGGTCTAGTGGAATTCAGGAGTGAGTCAATCTGGTCCTTGGCTTTTCTTTTTGGGGAGATTCTTCATCATTGCTTCAAAGTTTCTGTTCATTATAGGTCTGCTTAACTTGCTTATACACTCTTCACTTAACTTTGGAAGATCATATATGTCTAATAATTTATCCACCTCATCTAATTTTTCCAGTTTTTTTAATATGATTTTTCTAAGTATTCCCTAATGATTCTCTGAATTTCTTTTGTGTCTGTTTTAATGTTCTCTTTTCACTAATAATTTTCTTAATTTGAGTCTTCTCTCTCTTTGGTTAATTTGGTGAAGGGTTTGTTGATCTTGTTTATCTTTTCAAAGAACCAGCTCTTTGTTTCATCAATTATTTTTATTTTTATTTTTTAGTCTCCATTTCATTAATTTTAGCTCTTGTCTTTGTTATTTCTTTCCATCTATTGGTTTTGGGTTTTATTTTCTCTCTTTTTCTATGAGCTTGAAGTGAATCATTACGTTATTTATTTGAGCCAGATCTGACTTTTAAATGTAAGCACTCATACCAATAATCTTCCCTCTTAGGACTGCCTTTGCAGTATCCTAAAGTTTCTAGTAGTTTGTATTTTCATTTGATTTTAAGAATTTTTTACTTTCCTGTCTGATTTCCTCAAGTACTCATTGATCATTTGAGTATTGCCATTCTTAATATAGTTGTATAATTTCTATAATTTTTCTTGCTGTTCATTTCTAGTTTTATTCCATTATGGGCTGGTAAGATACACAAAATTATTTCAGTTTTTCTATATTTGCTAAGATTTGATTTATTTCCTAAAATGTAATCTATTTGGGAGAAAGTTCCATGGGCTGCTGAGAAGAATGTGTATTCTGTAGCTTTGGGGTGGGATATTCTGTAGATACTAAGTCCATTTGGTCTATTGTAATGTTTAACTTTGAAGTTTCTTTGTTGATTTTTTTTTTTGGCCTGGAAGTTCTATCAATTGATGAGAGTGTGATATTGAAGTCACCCACTATTACTGGATATGGACCTATCTCTCCATTTAAGTACAGTAGTATTCTTTAAAGAAGTTGGGTACAACAATATTCAGTGTGTATATTTTTATAATTGTCATACCTTCTTGATTGATTGTTCTCTTTAGTAATAGGTAGTGACATTTCTTGTCTGTTCAGATTAGTGTTAACTTGAAATCTACTATGTTTGATATAAGGATGGATACTCCTCCTTTTTTTTTTTTGGCTTCTGTTTACTTGGTATATCAATTTCCATCCTTTTATTTTCAGTCAGTTGGTGTCCTTGCCATTGAGATGTGTTTCTTGCATAGACAAATTGTTGGGTCTTATTTTTTAATCCAGTCTGCTAATCTATCCTTTTAATTGGAGAGTTAATACCATCTATACATAAGGCTATTATTGAGAAGTGTTTGCTGGTTCTTGTAAGGGTGATGGGTGTTTTTCTGGTTAGATCATATACTATTTATGTATGTATGTATGTATGTATATATTTATTTATTTATTGTGGTATACTGAGGATTAAACCCACAGCCTTGCACTTGCATGCTTTGCAAGTGCTGGACCACTGAGCTGCACCCCCAGCCCTTTTTTTTTTTTTTTTTTTTTTTTTTTTTTTTTTTTTTTTTTTTACTTTTTGAGATAGGGTCTTGCTAAATTATGCAGACTGCCTCTGGTCATGAACTTGCAATCCCCCTGCCTCCACCTCCCTAGCCACTGGGATTACAGAGGTGCACCACTGTGCCTGGAGTCTCCCTTATTTATATTCAGGGTTTGCTAGTTTTTTTTCTTTTAGTTAGATATGATTGATTCTTTCCTAGTTCTATTTAGTTTGTCTGTTCTTCCCATGTAGTTTATCCTTTCCTTTACTCTCCTGATGGAGACTATCTTTTTTTCCTCCTGTGTATGCAGAATTCCTTTACATATCTTCTGGAATGCTGGTTTCATGGGAATGCATTTCTTTAGTTTGTGCTTGTCGTGGAATATCTTATTTCTCCATTAATTTTAATGATAACTTTGATGGATATAATAATCTTGGTTAGCAATTACCTACTTTCGGGGCTTGAAATACATCATTCCATTCTTTTCTAGATTTTAATGTTTGTACTGGGAGGCCTTATATAATTCAGATGGGTTTTCCTTTGTAAGTTAGTTGGTGTTTCTTTTTTTTTCTTGCAGCTTTTAATTTATTTTCCCCCTGTATTCTTAGCATTTTAATTATCTGTTGTGAGGAGATTCTTTTCTCATAATGTCTGTTTGGCATTCTAGATGGCTCTTGTGGTCAGATGTCCTTTTCTTTCCCCAAATTTTCTGCTATAATTTCACTGAATAAGTTTCCTATGCCTTTTGATTGTATCTGAGCTTCTTCTACCCCAATGTTTCTTAAGTTTAGTCTATTGATCATATCCCAAAGTTCTTGAAAATGGTGATCACATTCTTTTATTTTTTTCTTTGTTAATATTTGAATGTTGCATTTCTTCAACCTTCATCCCTCATATTCTATCTTCTGCTTCATCTAATCTACTGGTGATTCTCCCCACTGTATTTTTTATTTTGGTTTATTGAGCTCTTCATTTCCAATATTTCTTTTTATTTTTTTTCAAATACTCGATTTCCTTACTGAATTTCTCATCCATTTTGCTGACTGTATCTTCTACATTGGTGATTTTTCTTGCCCATATCCTTTATTGATTTCTTTACTTCATTCACTTGCTTGTTTCTCTCCTCTTTGAAGTCTTTGATCATTTTTACAAGTATAATTTTAAATTGTTTGGTATTTCTACTATTTCAGAATCTTTGGATTCAGTGGTTAAAAGACATTGTCTTTTGGAGATGCATTTCCTTACTTTTTCAGGTTTCTTGTTTCTCTGATTTGTGATTTGCACATCTGTGAGAGTGGATATCACTTCCCACTTCATTTGGAGGTCTTCTTAGTGAGTAACTATCTCTTGAGATCCCAATTTCCAGTGTCACTCCCTTACAGGAAGACAAAGCTGTAACAGCTGCAATCCCTGATCAAACCAGATGTAGAAATACACTTAAAAACACCTAAATCCAACTGCTGCACTACAAATGCCCATAGAACAAATAATGACAATAATAATATAGAATAAGTAATGCAGTTACAACATATTTAGGTTAAAGGTATAAATAATATTAGCCTGAAGTAAGAAGGCAGTAAGGGGAGGGGCAGACAGAAGAATACTTCAAGGGTGAAGTAAAAGAAAGGAAAAAGAAAATCTACAAAGGGTGTGAATGTTAGGGAGAGGGAGGAAAAAAAGCGAAAGATTTAAAAAAGTCATTGCATGATAAGGAAAAAGATATATAAACAGAATTAAGTAAACATAAGCAGAGCAATAGGAAGTAGTAAGTAAGAGATTTAAGGTATAAACAGAAAAAGTGAGCTACACAGACAAAAAAATTAAAAAAAACTAAAAAAGAAAAAAGTTAAAAATTACATTAGAAAAAATAGAAGTGAAGAAATGAAAATTAACAATGAAAAGAGAAAATAATAGGAAAAAAAAGAAAGAAAGAAAAAAGAACCAGACACCAGCTTCCTCCCCTGTAACCGTTGCATCTCTGGGAGCTGAAATAGGAGGATCTTGAGCCCCAGGCCAGAGGCAGCCCGTGAAATTCAATGTGATCCTGTATCCAAGCAAAAATAAAAACTGTGGGGGTGTTGAACAGTGGCACATATCCCATATAAAGCTCTGGGTTCAATCCCCAGCACAACCGGAAAAAGAAAAAAGAAGAAGACAAAGAAAAAGTACTGGAGGGGCTTCTTTCTGTATCCTCTAATATATGAGCCTGTTAGGTGGAGGTGGTGGTCAGTTGAGGATGGAGTCTTTTTTAATTTGACCACAGCTCAGAGTTACTTTTGAGCAACTTTCCTAAGCCTCTTGCTGCCTGAACCTCTTGGCATGTTAGCACACTCTCTCCCCCGCCTCACTGCAACTTCCTGCTGCCACTATATAGAATGCTGGGGTTCTGACAGGTCACCCTTAGGCTCTCCACCATTGGTAATTCTTTGTTTTTAGGCCCCCTGTGGTAGCTCAGTCTCATGCAATAGGTTCCCTCTCAAAATGGTGCTGGGTCATGGCCTTCTGTCACATGGAACATGGGAAAGAGAGTCACTTCTCCAATGAGTCTCTCAGTCAGGAAAAGCCACTATCTCACCAAATCCCTTGATAAGTTCAAGGTCTTCAAGGGCTTGTCCTGGGGGGCTGCCAGTCTGATGGCCAGGGATGTCTGGCTTACCTCTTTGAGTGAGGGCTCCATTTTTCCTTCCCAGTTGGAAGTGATGGCTGGAGATATGTCCTGCTCAGTCCCTCTTTCTACTCAGCTCTGTTCTGTAACCTGAGACCATCTCACAATCTCCTCTGTGCCTTCTGTGCTTTTCCAAACCTTCTTTCTTTGAAAAAGGGTCCACCCCTTCCTGTCCTAACTCCTTTGTTTTATCATGTCACACAGAGACTGCCTTTAATCCACCATCTTAAACTAGAAGTCTCCATGCTGTGGGTTTCTTTCAAAACTATGGAAAATTGTTTCACCATATTTCTTGTGACCAAAGCAACACACATTGTGAACATATAAATCAGATTATCAATACCAGCAAAAATGCATGGCATGGTGATAGTTTGACTCTTAGAAAACTGGTCTTATGTTTTCCAGTTTCCATGAGGTGATAGCAATAAGCCCTAAATATGGAGAAAATTCTGAAAGTTATACCTCAATAACTTAATAGTGATTATAAACTGCTTATGCAGTTAAATATTATTTTAATCTTTTAAAATATATTTTCCATGTGTTGTCTTAATACTTTTTACTCATAATGTATTTTTCATTTATAATTGGAAAAATAATGCTAGTATCACAAAGCATGACAACTAAAATGTGTTTTGTTAAATATTTATTAATCAATGCACTGGGAATGCCACAAAATGTGTATACATTTTAAGAGATGTTATCTATGTATCACTTTTTGTACTTGAATTGAATTACAGCAACAATATGTAGTATGATGTTTGCTCAAAAGTTGGCATTAATTAAATGAATGCTAGGACAACCAAGCCATAGGCAGGAGAGTCAAAGAAAATAGTGGAAGCATGATTGGTGTTCAAGAAGCACAAGATCAGTTTTGAAGTAATATTTGTAATGTGAGAATGCTGAAGTACAATGACAATGAAGGCATGAGTTTGCAATAGAACCTCCAACATAACATGCCTACCAATTGCATGCATGTGTGGTAAGTTTGAGACACATGGCAGTGAGTGTGATGTGTGGAAGGGAAGATCCAGGAGGCTTTGCACAGCAGCAAGTTCTCTTCCTTCTGCTGTGGTAACCACTTTGAGCACCTCCTGTAACTGCAGTAGTTAAACCTGACTTGTATTCATCTTTAGTTTTCTGTATATATTGAGTACTACAATGTTAACGCAGAGATTTCCTTTCCTAAAAGGTGTGAACATTTTACTTTAATCCCACTGTATTTATAATGTGGTATATTATGAAAATTTTAATTTAATCATAATAAGATAAGTTACATTACTGATGTAACAATAATTATGACCATGATATTATACAACCGTATTAATTTTGAATCTGATAATATCCACTTTAGCAAGAATATTATCTTTGTTTTGCTTTTAATAAAAGAAAGATTTCATCAGCAATCACATAGTGTTCCCATGCTTATTAGAGAATATTAATATACTCAAGAGAATACTGGGCTTGTTAGAACTCTTAATAGCCCTCATTTGCATATGATTATTTTATATGCATTTATTTTGCATATTAAAGATTAAACCAAAGCAGTATCTCAAATCTCAGTTTTTTAATCAACATCTTATGACTAAAGATATGTAACAGAGACAAGGCTTCAAACACTTGAAAAATTGGGTTCAGGTTTGGGTGCAGGTTCAATTTGTTAAAATTTACTGCATTCAGGATTGGCTTGGGTTCAGCTTTAAAATTTTAATCCTGCATATAGATAAATGAAGAAAAAATTTTCAATTTTTATGTTAATTTTTAAATAGCCAATGAGACGAAAAGAAAAGAAAAGGAAAGAAAAGAAGAGAAAAGAAAGATTAAGGGTTGAAACTGAACTAAAATTTTTCAGTGGATGTGGGTTCATAAATTTTTTTTAAGTGCTTGAAACAGAATGGTTCACAGTTAAATTTCACATTTTTTTGTTTGAAGCTCTACTATGAACACATAAGATTCAAACCTGAACCCAAACCAAATCTGAGTCAGCTTTTTGTGTGTGTGTGATTTGAAGCCCTAGATAGAATTTACTGCTCTTGTATATGTAGTAATTGAGAAATAGAGGGTCAGAATGCTGTGAAATATACATCAGGGGTTATTTTTATATTTCCAGAAAACTCCCCTTGCTTCAAGAATTATTCTTTACTTCTAGCTAACTTAAAATTCCTTTTCTACGTCATATTGTGTTTAACTAGAATTGAATCTGTATCTAAATATAAATCCTCCAGGTGTCTGTCAAGTTATTTTGCTGTGGGGGCTTGCATGTTGCTGTGATGCTGAAAGCTATGCCACCAGTATTTCAGATACTAGCAGGGCCATCCATGGTGGTCATGTTTCAACTGAGCTTCCAGACTAAGACCAACTAGGGAGAAGAACCCAGCATCCCACTCCTGAAACAATTAGACACTAAAAATCCTATGAATAACAGAGAAGCACTGTCAAATACAGTGCTGGAAAATGAGGCCCCCAGGCTGGAATGCATCCAAGAGACCACTGAGGAAGAGTTGCCTCCTCAAAGTAGTGTTCTTCTTAGTGACAGGAATGGAGAAAAGCCCCTGGGACTTCCTTTTGCTGATGTGCCACAACTCAAAATGAGAAGAAACACAGTGGCTGAAGCAATGAGCTCAAACATAAAAAGATCACATGCATGGCACAGTGGCAGGTAGTGTTTCTACTCAATGCATCTAACAACAACAATAACCAAATATAAATATCTCAGGGACAGGAACATATTGACTTAATCATGCTTAAGCAGACACTCAGACCCTACTTGACGTCACTTAACAGCAAATAGACATTATTAGTAGAAGATTTTCTAACAGTATTTGTTAATTTATTGGTTTATTTGAGTGATGAGGATGTTTGAGATTCCTTCCCTGAAGTAGAAAATTAGGATGAGTAGAAAGAAAAATATGGGGAAAGAAAAATGGAGAGAAATACTAAGGGAAATAGGCAGTTGGCATAAAAAAAAGTAAGCTTATACACATATTTACATTTATCAATAGACTCAAGAAATCAAACTATTAAATATAGTGGAGTAAATATATATTTATTTACTGCTCCTTAAAACCTATCCCAAATAACTGCTTTGTTGTTAGGTGTCCTGGACTCATGTCTGACTCACAGGGACCCTCATAAGATTTTCAATGGCTGATTGTTTTGGGATTGCTTTGGAAGTGGATTGCCATGGCCTTCTCCCATTTTTGTGGTGCTGGGGATCAAACCTGGGTCCTCAGAGAGTGTGGAGCAGTGCTCTACCACCTGAACTAAACCCCAGTCATCCCAAATAATAGATGAAAGAAAATAGAAGAAAAAAAACAGACACAACAAGATAAAAATCCTCAATGACATAAGAGAATGGCCCAAAATTCCTACTTGCTTTGACATATATCATCTAAATAATGTGACATCTACATTACACCAGGTGAAGAAACTCAAGACTACATTTACCTCAGATTCTGAGCAGGAAACAGAGTTAAGCTTTAAGCTGTACAGTCACTCTGGACCTAACCATAGACTGATTGATTACATCTCAGGGCTCTAGAGTTTTCGTGACCTTTTGAGTAAGTCCTTCAGAAATCATAAAACATAAAACAAGATGGAACACAAGAAGAATGCATGTTAATAATGCTACTTCTTCTTGTCCATGGCTCAACCACATAGCACACAGATGTCTGTGAGAGGTCAAAAGGAGCAGGGAACACACAATCTTTACTTCCAACGCAATTGGGTCATGCATGCTAAAAGTAGAGAAGACATGCTCTTGCAGAGCAAAGAAGGACCATGAAACAAGAGGCACTCAGTGCCTGATTTGATGAGATATTAGAGATTCACAGCCCAGTAAGAAATGCAAGCTCTTCCATTTTACTTCACCCATCAGTAACTTAGAAGGAATCAGCACATGATTTGCACACAGATACAGGAAGGAAAAATGTAAAGGAAAGAAACATAAGCAAAAGTCAGATGGAAGATAAAATATGCATAAAGAGGACTTATTCTTTAAAAAAATAAAATTAACAAAATGACATTTCTTAGTCTTAAGGTGTTATCACAAGCAATATAACTTATTGCTAAATTTTAAGGAAAGCACAAAGAAGAAATTCAAGGATTCGAAGAAGAGATTACAAAACAATATCAAGAGACAAAAAGCAAGTTGGCTGTGCATAAAAGGAAAAAGAAGTCAAAGGAAAATAAAGCATCACAGAAATGAAAAACCATATTAGAACAGAAAATAAAGCAAATACAACTAAATCCTTTCCTCTTGGTCTCTCAATAGAAACTCAAAATAAGAAAAGAACAAAAAGGAATTATTATGGAGAATAAATGAGGATATGATGCAGGGAACTAATATATAAACAGAGCAACAGAACTGAAAAAAATGCTGAAAGATGTAACAGAAGAAAACTTTTCTGAAATAAATTTATTAAAGTGCAGATTGAAAATGAACAGTGTCTGGGAGAAAAATAATTGAAATGGAATGGTCAACAATGAAATACATTCTCAAATTCAAGTATAAAGGAAAGAATTTTATATGCATGTATGCTGAAAACTCACTTGCCAAAAAGAAAAATCCCAATTGATTTCAGAGTTCATCACACTTATTACTGAAAAACAGAGAGTTAATACTCAAAACAAAAATAAGAACTATAAAAATATGACAGCATTGGGGAAGTGAGAGTGGAAAGAAAAGAGTAAATAAGAACTTTATATTCAGGAAGATTTCATTATATCAAAAAGAATTGATGGATGACCAGCCATTTCAAGAGGTTGCATATGATTAGGAACCAATGGTAGTGAAGGACAAAGTAGAAGTTGCCTTGAAGGAATTAGCAAAACACAAGGTTCCAGGAATTGATGGAATATAAAAAAGAGATGTTTCAACAAACAGACACTGCACTGGAGGTATTCACTTGTATATGCCAAGAGATTTGGAAAATAGCTCCCTGGCTGGAAGAGATCCATATTTGTGTCTATTTCTAAGAAAGGGGATCCAACTGAATATGAAAATTATTGAAAAATATCATTAATATCACACACAAGTAAAATTTTGCAAAAGATCATTCAAAAGTGACTGGAGCCATAAATAGACAGGAAACTTCCAGAAAAATCAAGCTGGATTCAGAACAAGGTGTGGAACCAGGGACATCATTGTTCATGTCAGATGGATATTAGCCAAAAGCAGAGAATACCAGAGAGATGGATATGTTTTATTGACTATTCAAAGAAATTTAACTCTGTGGATCATAATAAATTATGGATAACATTGCAAAGAATGGGAGTAACAGAATACTTAATAGTACTCATGAGGAATCTATACATGGACCAGGAGGCCATTGTTCAAAAAGAACAAGGAAACACTGCCTGGTTTAAAGTCAAGAAAGCTGTGTGTCAGGGCTGTATCATTTCATTGTACCTCTTCAATCTCTATGCTGAGCAAGTAATCTGAGAACATGTACTTTATGAAGGAGAATGTAGCATCAATATTGGAGGAAGACTCATTAATACCTTGAATTATGCAGATGACACAACTTTGCTTGCTGACCTGAAGAAAATTTGAAACATTTACTGATGAAGATCAAAGAACACAGCCTTCAGTATGGACTGTGCCTCAATATCAACAAAACAAAAATCCTTACAAGTGGATCAGTACACAACTTCATGGTAACCAAAGAAAAGGTTAAGGTTGTGTAAGATTTTGCTTTACTTGGTTCTACAGTCAACACTAGTGGAAGCAGCAGTTAAGAAATCAAAAGATGTATTGCATTGGGAAAAGCTGTTGCAAATGACATTTTTAAAGTGTTGAAAAGTAAAAATGTGACATTGAAGATGAAGATGGGCCTGACTCATGCCATGGTATTTTCAGTCACATCATGTGATTGTGAAAGCTGATCATTGAATAAGGAAGACAGGAAAAGAAGTGATGCTTCTGAATTACAGTGTTGGAGATGACTATTGAATATACCACGGACTGCCAAAAGAACCAACAGATCCAGTCTAGAAGTGCAACCAGAGTGCTCCTTGGAAGCAAAAATGTCTAGACTGGGTCTTATGAATTTTGGACATGTTGTCAAGAGGGAGACATCATGTTTGGGAGAGTGGCACACCAATGAAAAAAGGAAAATCTTCAACTAGATGGATTGGCACAGTGTCTACAACACTGGGCTTAAGCGTAAAAAATAATTGTGTGCAGAGCACAGAATCACTGAGTGTTTCTTTCTATTGTACATAGGGTCACTATGAGTTGGCTCCATCTTGATGGCACCTAACAACAACAAAAACAAACTTTTGTTGAAGTATAAAGGCCAAGAACAGACTGTTATGCACTCAAGATCTCAGGGACTACAATACCAAAGAATTTTTGAGAAATAAAGTACTGGTTGACAAACTCCAGTCAAAAGATTTGCAAAAAAGTAACTAATTTTAGAGTGGAAAATATGAAGTAAATGGAGTATGGATGATTATTCATCAATTTTACATGCAACATTAAGATTAAATCACTTTGAGAATTATGATTATAAAATAGAATATACATGTTATAAGGTCTAATAATAAAATTAATTGGAATGGCAAGTCAGAGATGCATGTTTATTTCCTCATCATTCATGACAGTCAGTTGATACGTACCAAAATAATAAACATGGGCTGGGAGTGTAGCTCAGGGGTAGTGTTTGCCTAGCATGTACAGGGCTCTGGGTTTGATCCTCAGCACCACAATATATCTATATCTATATTTATATCATCTATATCTACATCTATCTATATCACCTGTGCCTTGTTGTTGTTAGGTGCTGACAAGTTGGTCTCACTCATAGCAACCCTCATAGGATTTTCAATGGCTGATTGTTTTGGAATTGCTTCCCCAGTTTCTTCTCCCATTTTTGTGGTGCTGGGGATTGAACCCAGGTCCTCAGAGGGTATAGAGCAGCACTCTACCAACTGAGCTAAACCCCAGCCCCTAAAGCCATCAAGTTGGGTCTGAGTCATAGCAGCCCTCATAGGATTTTCAATGGCTGATTGCTTTGGGAGTGGATTGCCACACCTTTTTCCTGTTTTTGTAGTGCTGGGGACTGAAACTTGGTCCTCACAGCATGCAGCGCAGCACTCTCCCAACTGAGCAATACTTCAATTCTATACGTGTATCTATATCTATGGCCTGGGATTTAGCTCAGTTTGTAGTGCACTGTGCTGCAGTCTCTGAGGTCCCAAGTTCAATTCCCAGCACCGCAAAAATGGGAGAAGGACCTGGCAATCCACTCCCAAGGCAATCCTGAAACAGTCAGCCATCGAAAACCCTATGAGGGTCGCTGTGAGTCAGACATCTAATAACAACAACATCTATATCTATATCTATTTATATCTAAACATGTCAATCTCTTAATGCTGTCAAGAACTCCCTTTTACATAAATTTTGGGCACAATTTCTGGTACAATTATTATCCCTTTAATGAAGAAAGCTGTATCTATATTTTAACAATTATTACACTTTTCACTTATTTTACATACAAGCACAACGAAATGTGGGCTGAGGTTTAGCTCAGTTGGTAGAGTGTTGCTTTGCACTATCAGAGGCTCTGGGATAGATCCCCAGCACTGCAAAAATGGGAGAAGGACATGGCAGCCAACTCCTGAAGCAATCCCCTAACAACCATTAAAACACCCATGAGGGTTGCTAGGAGTTGGATCCAACTTGGTGGCACCTAACAACAACAACACAGTGAAATGTAAGGGTCTCTAAAGTAAAGACAGCAGAAACAACTTGATCTGAACTTCTCACCAGCTTTTTGACCTTCAGACAGGAGACCGTGGAATACAGTGGTTAACGGCATAGACTCCAGAGCTGTCTTCTAACTATGACTCTGACACCTACCAATTAACCCTTCTTGTACAAGCTACTTCACCTTGCTGTGCTTATTTCATCATTAGGAAAGTGAGGATAAAGATAATATATACCTCATAGAATTATTAAAAATACGAACATATCCGTTCATGTAAGCTCTTACTGTCCCTGGCATATTGTAGTAAATATATCACTTTTCTCTGCTACTTTATCTTTTTCACTCAGTTCAGCTAATACATATTTGGAAAATAACATCATGATTCATTAAAATATGTATTTGGAATCCAGTGAAATGATAAAATAGGACAAAATCAAATTTTTTGTTTCTCAGTCTTCTGTTTTATTTATTGAACTATGCCATCATGATCCTGCAAGAAAATCTTCACCAAGATTTATTGGTATAATATATAACAGTTCCACATAGCTGAAACATTAAAAATCCATCAGTTCCATAAATATTTCCTTTGATCAGTTACGTTTTCTGAATCCATCTGTGCAGTTGGGGGTTATCAGAAACTGGTTGTTAGACTGGAGTACTCTACCTTTGTATTTGGCCCTTAATCTTCTTGTGTCAATCACTCAGCTGACCCCCACATATTTCAAATATGACAGGTAAATTTCTAACAAGAAAATTATTTGGAACTTTCTAGAGCTTTCTGAAAAGCAAGATGAATTATTCTGCCAAGTTTCGTAGTTTATGGAGAACATAGCTCCTGGTATCATGTGGTAATGAAAAGATATGGAAATTGGTCCAGTTATTGAGTTATTTATTGAGTTTCTACCCAGAATAAAATATGAACTAAGGTAAAGAACTGTGCATAGAACTGATGTGATCTCTGCCTCGGAGACTTTATATCCTGTTGAGCTAGATGGGGATTAAATACTGACTTACTATAACAATGTCTTAGATAAATTTATACTTATCTTGTAAATGAACTTTTTTCTTCTATAAAATAAACTCATAATATCCACTTCATAGGATTATTTTGAAAAGTGAATAAGATGATATATAATATCCTGGCATGTATATTGTGATCTCCTCCACTTTATATATATTTTCTTTAATAGTATGATTTTTGTTAGGTGCCGTCGAGTCAGTATCTGACTCATAGCAACCCTCATAGGGTTTTCAATGGCTCACTGTTTCGGGATTGCTTTGGGAGTGGATTGCCAGGCCCTTCTCCCATTTTTGCGGTGCTAGGAATCAAACTCGGGACCTCAGAGACTGCAGCGCAGTGCTCTACCAACTGAACTAAATCCCAGCCCCAATAGTATGATAAATATTTGAAAAAAATCAGTTTAAAGATAGTCACTTAAAACTCATTTACACTTCAGGTATATTAAACACCATTTGGAAATAAATTCTAAAGTTCAGAAGTTTCCATCTGTTACTTTAATCAGCATAGTATCATATCATGAAATCTTTATGAGTATTGGGATTTTAAGAGAAATTCCTAAAATTAATTTTCTATCATCATTTTGTTGCTAACAGATATGAAACAACCCCAAAGTACTTAGCACTTGCAGATATCTGCTTATCTCATGGGAAATCCTAGAACTAATAATTTCTTCATCTTGGGACAGTAGATGATGTTATAGGAATATTAGTGTGCTAGCCTGACAAAGATGATGAGGTTCTGAAATAAACTGAAATTTCAGTGAGCATGCCAAATCATAGAACTTAATGTTCCATCCACCTGAACTCCTAATTCTCTGAAGGAAAAAGTCTTGGAATAAATCAGTGAAATTGAAGAGAGATCCAAGAAATAAAGCCACCTATTTTCATTAAAGTCTCCAAGTAAACACAACATGGAAGGACTAGACTGTTCAATAAATGATACTGGGAAAATTGGATATACACATGCCAGAAAATGAAATTGGATACTTTTCTTACAGCATACAGAGAACTGAATATAAAATGCATTAAAGAATTAAATATAAGACCTGAATCCACAAAACCCCTAGAAGAAAATATGGAGAAAAAGCCCTTTGACATTGTTTTTGGCAATGATTTTTTTTTGTATTTGATCCCAAATGTATATACAACAAAAGTAAAAATAATCAAAAGAAATTGCATCAAACTAAAAAGCTCCTGCACAACAAAGGAAATGAAAAACTGGCAAGGAATCCTACAGAATGGAAGAAAGTATTTGCATAAAATATATCCAGTAATGGGTTAATACCAAACTATGTAAGTAACTAGTACAACCCAATAGCAAATAAACAGACAAAAAATCCAAATTACTCAGTTTAAAAATGGTAAAACGACATGAAACAACATTTTTACAAAGACATACAAATAAGCAATTAGTATATGAATAATGCCCAATATCACTAATTATCAGGGAAATATAAATTACAACTTCAATCAGATATCATCTCATGCTTGTTAAGGTGACTATTATGAAAAAGTCAAAAGACAACCGGTGTTGGCAAGAGTATGGAAGAAAGGGGACTAGTAACAATGTAAACTGGCACAACTTTTATAGAACACAATATGGAGGTTTCTCAAAAGATTAAAACTAAAACTACTGAATGGACAAATTTAAGGGATATAACTAGTGAGGGATTGTTACAGAAGGACAGAAGATGAAAAACAAGCAAACGTAGAAGAGGCTCAGGGTACTAAGACTACTTCTTATTTATCTTTTCCACTCTGATGCAATTTCAGTTGGGGATGTAATTCAGTGGTACTTACCTAGTATGTCCAAGGACCTAGATTCCATCCCCAGAACGAGGGAGACAAACAAGCCAACAAACAAAACAAAACAAAACAAAAACCAAAAAACAGAAAAAAAGAAAAAAAAAACAAAGAAAGAAAGAAAGAAAAGAAAAAATAAAAAGAAAGAAAGAAATGTAGGTGGAAATTATAACCCAAGATGTTTAAAGGCCTCTTTCTTTGATTTAGGGGGAAATATGAGAAAAATAACAGACATGGGACCTTGGTAGTAACAGTAGAAGGCTCATATAAGAAAATAAATCTTGGACATAGGAGCCTTTCAGAGATGTTTGGTTTCTGAGCTGGCTTCCTTAGAAGAATCATTATTTTGTGAAACTTGAAATGGATAAACTTAACTTTTGTTTTTTGGAACTCTTCAAACCCAAGCACCTTCTCTAGTGTTCATCAGGATGAATATCCTTTGGTATCCTTTCTAAGAAGATTGTCAGTATTCCAGAAATAGCTGATGTACATTTATCTTGGCACAGTTCACCCAGGAGCTGAACCATCTTCTGCCTGGTAGGGACGTCATAACTTCTCTGAGACTGTCTGAAAATCTCTATATACTTAGTTTTCCATCAGGTAGCTTCCTCTTCTTTCTTTCATGCATATATGGTGTATTAAAAACAAAATAAACCAGCCACCATCTCTGTGGAAACAAGCATAGATGTTCTAAAATATGCTTATGAAAAGTACCCACCAATGAACAGCCCTTTTATGTCTTTAATTAATTCAAATATTTTGCTGTCAGCTCTTTCTCTTTGAAGTCACAGACTGTTTTTCCTTTTGAGATTCACTTTCTTCCCAATAATAAAAACAGAAATATTTCTTTTGTCTCATTGTGTCAAGATTTAGAAACAAGATTCCTCTTGAAAATCCCAGGCTGTGGAATAATTCATCTGCCATCACATTCATAGACTTCCATGCTCCCAGTAAAGGTCATATCATTGTCATATGGATGACATTGCTCTTCTTTTGTTCTATTGAGCATTTTCTTCTGGGGCATTTTTTTTTTTTTTACTAGAGGGGCCAAATTATATATTTCCACTTCCTAAGTCAGAATCTTATATAGCTCTGTTTTAACAATTATGCAAATATCACCAAAAATTTGTCCTACACTCATCTAATCTTCATGCACCCTCCAATTATTCTTATGACCTAGAAGACCATGACAATTTTGCTTTTCTTCTTTTCTGTCTTCACTTTGTTGTTCTTGTGGATATGCTGTCTGAAATCTGATCTTGAAAATAGATTATACCTGCCTGAATTTCTAGATTAGGAATGGATTACATTTTCCCCTCTATGCTTAGGCTGTGCTCAAGAAATATCAGTCAAGTGGTAAGACAAGTTGGCTGAAACTTAACACTAAGCTAAACTTCTACATGGATTTATTGGATCATAAAGGGAAACTACTTTGAATGGAGCGTAACTTTACTAATACTCTATTAGAAATATTAACACATGTGCCTGAGTTTTTTTAAGAGTTGACTGAAAACATTCACATGAACTTAAATTGAGTCCCCTGGAAGTCACATGAATGGGGAGGAAAAAGGCTCAAATAAAATGCAGATTAATTCAACGGTGGGGGAGGGCTGGAGCTTTAATCATGCACTTCTGTTTGCCAAATGGCAACTCTCTGGAGAACTCAGCAATGAGAAGACAAGCTGCTCACACATAGATGCTGAGAAAGTCCCACTGCACTGCTCTGAGTCCCCAGATGAGATGAATTGAAAAAAGAAAAGATGAAACCCTTACCATAGCCCCCTGTGTAACTGATATCTGCTGTGGAAAGCAAAACAAGCAAACAAACAAAACCGGAAGATGCAATTCTCAGGCCTCATAGACTTTACCATCTGGATAGAAAAATTGAACTCTATTCACAAAACACAGATACATAATACTATTAACTCTCATGATAAACAAATATCGATTGGACCCCTAGTGATGCTAACGTGAGATTAGTAAGAGAAGCTTGCTTGTTGACTTTATAACCCATTGATTATAGAACAATTCTTAGAATTTTTATAGTGTATATTATAATAGCTGAATTATTCTTATTAGATGAAAAGATCATCATTCTTAAGGCAAATTAATTTTTGTTGTTGTTGTTGGGTGCCTTCAAGTCTGGTCTGACTCATTGCAATCCTCATAGGGCTTTCAATGGCTTATTGTTTCAGGATTGCTATGGGAGTGGCTTGTCACATCCTTCTCCTGTTTTTTAAGTGCTGGGAATTGAACCCATGGCCTCAGAGAGTGCAGAGCAGCATTCTACTGAGCTAAACCCCCGTCCCTAGGTAAATTAATAATTCAAACTACTTCACCAAAAGAAATGTAATATGCAAAGCATACACACCACGATTTAAGTTTAGGTAGGACATAAGGCTGATGTTTATTTATGAAATTTTATTAATGTACACAGTGTATAACTCAGAAACCAGAGTCAATGTTATTTAGGAAGATGACACATAACACATTCTTTATGGAAATTTTACCCTAGAATTTCAGTGTTGTAATAACCATGGAATCCACAAGCTTCTATTGTTTGGAATATTTGAGCTATAAGTCATGCTTCTGGACTTTGTTTCTCAGCATTACCTAAAAGTTATAAAAGTTATTGCATGACAGTCTTCCAGAATTCCTAAATAATATATTAGCCTTCAGATTTCTATGTACTAAAAACTACACTGAATTGCTGCTAAACACAAAAACTTTGGAAATTCTGAGATCGTGCAGAAATAAAAAACTCAGAATTATGATCTCCTGATTTATAGAGAAAAGGATGAAGAGCATGTTTAATGTTGAAAGGACCATTTTATAACACAGATACAACTCATAATACTGGATATCATGGCTTATCCTACACACGCACATGGGGTTCTTAACCTTTCACTTGAGGCTTGGAGGCTGAATGGAGAAGAGAAAATGGGTCACTATTAGCACGTTGCACATAAGGCAATGGAAAGCAGTGCCATTGCGGACATGATAAAGGAGCTGAATGAGGGTGCCAGGAGGAAGGAGATGAAAACCTGAGGAGAGTGACCTCACCTTGCCTGGCTGGTGTGGTTCAGTATGGTGGTGGGAGAGTGGGAGACCATTTTGGGAGAAGCTCATCTGTCACCCAGAATATCAGCAACGAAGTTGGATCTGGAGAGTCATGGGTCCTCACAAGGAAGCTAGGGGACATAAAAGCTGTGGCACACAATTGCATTGATTGGTGTGGATCTTATCACCCAGTTTGAACAGATATTTTGGAACATTGAGGAAAAGAGATCCTAAAAACAATCTGTAATGTTGCCTCCAAAAGATTGGTCATTGCAATAGATGTCACCTCCTTGTTGAAAGGTCCCCAATAACAACCCACTGCATTGGCAGTTAAATAAATCACTGAGTCTTGATGAGTTTAAACACACACCTTGCTTCTTATCTGCGTTCCCTCGAGTCCAAAATGGCAGCCAGAGAGGGTCTTATAAAAACAGTTAAATCTTGTTACTCTTTTGCTCAAAACAGGCAATTACTCCTTCCATTTTCAGGTGGTCAACACCACCATTCACACAGTGGCTCTAACACCTCCTGTGACCTGACTGTTGTGGCTACTTGGACATTATCTCCTCCTGCCCAGCTCACTGGTTCTTGCCACACTGCCTCTCTTCCGGTTCCTTGATTTTTGACTGTAGATCCTCTGCAAGGTCTCTCCCTTTGGCTCACACTGCTCCTCCCACAAATGCCTGGTGGCTAAATCTGACCCCTCCTGTATCTTTGCTCAAAGGGCACTTTTACACACCCTCCTATTTCAAAATTTCTATCTGTTGGCCATTTCCCCTCCATTGACTTTCCCCATCTTCTTGCCTGCTTTGTTTTTCTTTTCATTGCCCAGCTCTGACCATCTTCGCACCAACCATGCAATTCATATATTATGTTTCTTGTAACTTTCTCCTCCTCTAAATGTAGGCTCCATGAAGATAGAAGTCTATGCCCTTGGTCACTAATGCATCTCAAGTATCTCTTCACTAGCTTATTCCAAGTACTTTGTGAGAGGACCATAAGCAGATATCCGATAAAGGCATGGAATAAATGAGTGAATGAACTGGCTGGTGATTATGCAGTAGTTGAGCAGCTCAGCTAGGATTTGTGTTCTGCCTGCTTTGTTTTTCTTTTCATTGCCCAGCTCTGACCATCTTCACACCAACCATGCAATTCATATATTATGTTTCTTGTAACTTTCTCCTCCTCTAAATGTAGGCTCCATGAAGATAGAAGTCTATGCCCTTGGTCACTAATGCATCTCAAGTATCTCTTCACTAGCTTATTCCAAGTACTTTGTGAGAGGACCATAAGCAAATATCCGATAAAGGCATGGAATAAATGAGTGAATGAACTGGCTGGTGATTATGCAGTAGGTGAGCAGCTCAGCTAGGATTTGTGTTCTACCTGCTTTCTGTCCTTCACTCCCTAGACATGGACTGAGTCTATGCCACTGGGTGTTAGGAAGAAAAGAAAAGTGTCTAAGCCACTTCTGATGTCTCTGATTATAGCATGGGCTACAAAATGTCCTTGAACCCTGTGTTCCTAGATTAAAAGTGCAGCATATATAGACTGAGACCATGGTTCCTGTCCAAGGGAAGAGCTCTGATTGTCTGCTGAATCACTAGCAGTCATATTTTTCACCAGCATAGGTGGACGTAAGCCTTAACAATCAGAAAAAAATCATCTGAGCCAATGTCATTCGTTCAAGATGCAATAATAAAACTGTCATCAACTGAAAAACCCAAGCTGCCACTCTGCAGACGCCTTCCTCCAGGCATCTGCTGTGAGCTATGTGAGCCACCAGGCAGCAATGACAGTAGTGCTGCAGGGGTGGGCGATGGACTTAATTAAATCATTAACCTTCATCACCAGTCTTTTTCAACCAAGAAAGAAAACCACCTGGATGCAATGGGGTATTAATATGAAATAGGGCTCTTTAAGACCATCTCATATACCATTTTTAGAACACAGACATAATTATTTTGCCTAGCCGAGCATGCTTTGGAAGGTGAACTCAATGATGGCACCAGAAGTTGTACGTAATTGGGAGTAAGCCCTCTGAGGAATGAGATGATGATAGTTTAACTGGCCAAATGTGAGTCTTTCTATATCAAGCCAGCAAGCCTAGTGTTTCAGGGCATAAATGGAATTACTGGGTCATGGCGGCCCAGGTTCCCTTGTTCACACTATGTAAGCCACTTAGGTCATTCAGAGACACTTTGGTCAAGATCATCAAGGAAATAGACTTTCACCTGCCTGGGAAGGGCTAGAGCTTGAATGAGGGGTGGAAAATTAAAGTAGTCAGCAATCCAGGCAGCATACTGAGTTCTGGTTATGAAGCACGCAAGAGCTCCCAGCCAGGACCTCTCAGCTGTTAACAAAGATGGCCCTTCAGCACCAAATTTTCTCCTGATTCTTTCCAAGGAGTTACTCCAGGAAACTATGCTGAAGTCACTGAATTTTTCTATAGTGTCCTGTGCACTTCTGGATCAAAATAAAGCTAGAAAAATGTGCCAGGCAAAGCAGAAGAGGCATGCTGCTGTCTCTACACCCTGTTTGCAACATCAATAGTTATGATACCACACAGTTCCATTTTGATGAGGGTTTTCAATGAGGACTCCCTGTTTTCCCACACTTCCTCCTTATTCTGAGGGCTGGAATTAGAAGGAAGGAGGGAAACCTACTTCTACAGAACCTTCTACGTGGAACCTACTTTTACGTGATGCTTCATTTAATCCTAACAAGAAACTGACAAATTGGTATTTCTAAATGTATCAAAGAGCTAAGGGTTCAGGGATAGTTAGGGAAACTTGCTCTGAGTCACTCAGTTTGGAAGGGCAGAGCTGGAAGCTGTCTTTGCCCATCTCTAAGCCTTACTTCTCTCTCTTCCAGGAGGACCTAAGGAAGCCTCTCCTTGTGTTGGATATCTTTTAATTCCTCAGATTGTCACTTCACTTTTGACTTAGTTTTATATATACCTTTGTAAGGCAGAAGTCAGAGCTGTGTTGCAGAGTATATTATGGAGAGTGAATTTCTAATTTACAATGATACAAATTACAAAAATATTAAAAGAAAACAAGAGTTCTATCCAATACACCACACAAACAATTGTACACAAAATTTGGATGTGCTTAATAATCTGTGAAATTAGAAGAAATTATAATGAAGTGAGAATAGATGACAATAAAACTAGAAGAAAAGGCTGCTTGCCCCCTGCCTGGGCTACACACCCTATGTACCTCATAAAAGCTTAGCCCAAACAGAAGGATTTATTGGTTCTATTCTCCTAGACTCTTAAATGTCATGACACAGAGATCCATTTAGGTTGGTTGGCATCCACATGGGAGAACGCAAGTACTTCTAGGTATTTTAATGGACTATCAGTCACTGACTCATTGGGAATCAATTTTACGAGATCGCTTCCAATGCCTAGTGTGAGTTTATCTGCACTGGGGGTTCTGGAGCCAGGTGGGGATGGGTAAAGACTCCAAGCATGAAATCTATGAGTTTAAGTAGAACTAAGCAGAAAGTGTCCACAAACACAGGAAGGCTCTTGCGGAGGCGGAGGAGGAGGTGGTGCACAAGACCAATAGGAGTTTTGAGGACAGAAGAAAAAATCAGTGCATTTTTGGTTAAGAAGTAGTCAATAGTCTGCCATAGAGAAATGGAGATGCTTGTCCTTGGACCTTTCGTGGAGTAAGAATGGTTGTGATTCTGCATTTTTTTAGAAATAGAGATTGTGTAAGGGACAATATTAAATATTCACAAATTTGGACCATAACAAATTTGAACCATAACATAATTCCTCTTAATTTCAGATTCTCTTATTTGAGGGTTCATCCAATATTTTTTAGAAGTCTCTAAGGGGACAACATGCCTGCAGCTGTAGCCCTGTGGTGACCAATTCCGTCAGATCTCAGAAGCTAAGTAGGGCTGGACCTGGTTAGTACTTGGATGGGAGAGAGCCTGGGAACACCAGATACTGTAGGCTTGGGAGAAGGAACCGGCAACCCACTCCCAGAAATCAATCCGCCATTGAAAACCCTATGGATGGCAGAGAAGCACTGACAATAGTGTTTTGCCTGTCATATGTAGGGTCACTATGAGTTGGACACCAACTTGACAACACCTAACAACAACAACTAAGAGGACAAAGAAGTTCCTTTTAACCTGGCATCTCTCATCCAGGCTATACAACAGAATCACCAGAGATAATTTAATAAACTACAAATGCCCAGGGATTCTGGCATACTTAGTCTGTACTGAGGTCTGGGCATTGGTGTTAAAGGCTCCCAAGGTGGATCTCTTGTGGAATCAGCATCAAGCTTAAAATAATGCACTAGTTTAAAGCCATGTAATCCTGAGCATAAGGCACTGAACAGAGTACCAAAAAATGTTGTCTTTAATCCACTCCCAGTATGTGAACATAACACTTTCTCTTTGCCAAGGGGGGAAAAAAAACTATCAATGTCTGTGCTGCTTGGATAGCGGAAAAGGGTTGGTGCTTTCAGAATGCAAGAGGTGGCACCCAGTGCTCACAAATTATAACGGAGGATGTTGGGGCAGATGTGATTCTGATTAGACTGTGTTTTCTAATCATTGGATGGAAATTGTGTTCAGCAGACTGTGTCTGACTATATCAGAGCATGGAGTAAGATGTGCAGTGAATACATGAGAAGCCTGCCTCTAGGAAAGCCAGAAAAAAAGGTGGAAGTATTTAATTCAACTCCAGAGGAGAATGGGAATAGTAGTCTCATTACTATATCACCCCATTTTATTCTATAGTGAGGCTACAGAATAAACATTTTAAAAAATATACTTACTGAGGGCCTTATATGGGCCAGTGTCCTCGGCCTTAGGGAATATAGCAATTATTGAGGCCCAGGACGTGTTTTTAGAGAGGCCACCCATTACTGATGGAAAGTCCACTACACAACTATCACCAAAGGAAATGTATTACCTGGAGACATCCAGAAAGAAGAACCAGAATGATGAGGATGCAGAGGGAGAACAAAACGCAGAGAAGAGGTTTCAGAGTCAGACACACCTATGGTTTTATCCTGCTCATTTTAGTCACTTAGTGCCTATGTGGCTTTAATTGAGACAATTAGCCCTTGCCTGAACTTGTCTTTGCGTGAGAATAAGGAAGCCAAAGTTCAATATGTTGCAGTAAGGATTAATAATTATGAATGTCATATGCTCAGAACAGACAATAGGCACTTTGGAAATGGTAGCTTTTGGGTGAACACAGGAATAAAGAACTATAAAATTTGTGTGATTATGTAATTGCTCCCCCAAATTGGGACTTTTTTATGTGAAAGGGGATGGTTTAACAATTACACAGCAATATCAGTCCAAACTTGGAAGGTCTTGAAAAACCCTATATATGGTCATACTATGTAGAACACTGATAAGCATTGGTGCATACTGTCATTGGCTAGGGATTAAGTGCATAGGATTTGAATCAAACTACTTGGCTTTAAATTACCCACTGTTATGTAATCCTGAATCAGTTAATTAAACAGTCTGAATCTCAGTCTTCAGTTACAAAATGGAGATAATAATAGCATTAACTTTATAAATAAGTACATGCAAATTAAATGTTTCATTTTTTATTGTCTTGATGAACTTGCAGGAGGCCATATGTACTCAATAAGTTTTAGTCAATGTTGTTACTTCCAGGAATGGTGGAAGATTTACAATCAGAAGTGGGAAGTGGGGCAAACAGAAGAATAAGGAAATCAGTTCTGGGAAAAGGAATGAAGGACTTGGAGAACTAAAGGAACCAATTCACCAGAACCAAGGAGACAAGGAGACAAGGAGAGCAGAGGGACTTTTGAGAGAATAATTTATTAGTGTAATGGGATCCAAAACCTTGCAGAATGAGAGAACAGGAAAGAAATGTAGTTTTTGCCTATAAAACAGTATTTCCACAGTCTTGACAGTGAAAAATAGGACCCAGATGGTTGGAAACTGGAGTGAAAAGTAGAATTGAGGAAAAAGAGTGGAATCTTTTGGACTTTCTTAGAAACCAAGAGGAAGGTACTCATGGACAGGACAGTAGGGTTATTAATGGCCAATGTTCCTGAGGCAGGGATAGAATCCAGGTTAGACAGGCAGGATTCAACTTTTGATAGCGGGGAGAAATTGCCCCTATATTTGCTTTCTGTTATTAGAGTTTAGAATGAGAAAACAAAAATAAGCGTCGTCATAAAGGAGTATTCATATGTAAGCTTCACTTCTCCTATGGGTTCTTGCTTTCCTTGGGTGGAGAGGAGACTTTCTCTGTAATCATCAACACAGGCAACTTTGTAACCGCCTATTTGATTTGCTATACCCTAAATAGCCACTATGAATTGTTGTTAGGTGCTCTTGAGTCGCTCCAATTCATAGCCACCCTCATAAGATTGCTTCAGGAGTGGATTGCCATGTTTTTGTCCATTTTTGAGGTGTTGGGGATCAAACCCAGGCCCTCCGACACTGTAGAGCAACACTCTACCAATCGAGCTAACCCCCAGCCCAGTCACTATGAATAATAAAATGAAATTCCCTTGATTCTGCATCTTTAGCCACTATCTGATCTTCTTATTCTTTTTTTCTTGAAAATTAATATTAAATTTGTATTCTCAATTGTCCACTTCTCATTTGTTTCTGAACCTATTGCTACCTGGTTTCTTATTTGACCCATCATGTGTGGGGTGGTTTTTGTTTTCACATAGAGAAACTAATGGAGATTTTTCAGTGTTCCTCCTACCAGACCTACCAGTGTCACGGACTCTCAACTTTATTCTTGAACTTTCCCAGCATATTCCCTTGGTTCTGTTTCTACAATCTCATCTGATGCTTCTTTCTTATTCACAGGCTTTTATTCTATCCATCTATCTCTTCAGTGCTGTTGCTTCTCTGGGTTCTGTCTTCAGCCCACTCCAGTCCTTACTCTCCACAGTTCCCTGGATGACATTGCCCACTCACTTTTTCAATTTCTTTATGACTATCAAGAGTTTCAACTCTCTTATCCACTTCCTTGCTTAAGGAAGTCTGTGAGAGCTCATATAGATCCCTATAGCCCAGCATCTCTAAGATGGAACTCATCAAAATCATTCCTTCCATCTCCAGAAACCCTGCCTAGTAAAAGTCTTAGCTTAGGTTCTGGAGTTGAAGTACCTGAGCATAATTTCCTAGCTGTGTGATTTATATAACATATTTAGCATTTCTGTACCATTTTTCTTTTGAACATGAAAAAAATAAAATTCCTCCTTGGTATATTGATTGTGAGGATGAAATGAAAAAATATGAAAACCATGTTGAAGAATGCCTCATAGGTAAGTGCTCAAATAATGATAGCTATTATTGCTCTTTTGCTATTATTATTCTCTTTCATTTGGAGCATTATGCCTCCTCAGTCACTCAAGCCAGAAGCCTGGGGACAGTTTCTGGTTCTGCCTTCCTCGTTCTCTGCATCTAATCAATGGGCCTTGTTGTGTTAGTGAGCCTTTTGTCACTGAAACAAGGTACCTGAGGAAAGCAGCTTCCAAGGGAGGTTAAGGGGAAGGCAGAGGCCCAGGCAATGGGTCCACAGATAGGCTCAGCAGAGGCAGCACAGAGGCTGAGTGTTTGCTCCTGACTCACGAGGTTGGGAGGTTGATAGTGTTGGTAAAACAAGTAGAATGAATGAAATTCTGACATAAGACAGAGGTATTTTGTGATCTGTTCCTGTTTATGCTACTTCAGCATCAGTCAAGTGGGTGTGTGAGTGTTCAGCCAGAAGGCAAGCAAAGGCCTTCTGAGGAATTCTGTCTGAGGAGAACAAAAGATTGAGGTCATCCAATGTAAAATTAATGAAAGGCAGTGTAACAACAACAACAAGGTGCTTTGGGCAGCAAATCACAACAAACCTACATGTAGCTGGTTCCAGAATAGGTTTGCTCAGCAAAATAAGAGCATCATTAAGAATCAGATTCCTTTCTAAATTTCTGTCTGCTGAATGCACCACACTGGCCATCATCTTCCTCCTGGCTCCCACATGGTCACAGAATGGCACTCACAGCTTCAGATATTAAACCTTTAGACCTTGTCCACACATGACCTCACCAAAAAGTAATAAATAAATAAATAAATAAATAAACAAACAAACAAACCTTTTTCCAGAACACTTTGAGCAGATTTCCTCTTACATCTTGCTGATTAGGATTTGTTATCTTTTTCTTATTCCTGTTCTGATTATTGGCAATATTTCCTACTCCATTTTCTGGCTGGGATGTGGAGTGTGTGTCCCACTCTAAACATATGAGAGAAGAAGGCAGGGGAAGGGGAGGGCCGTCCTATGGGTTGTGTCTCTTTTCAGAGTGGTTCACTGTCATTTAGAACTGCAACAATAAGAAAAAAATCATGTCTGGATGAGATATCTTAGCATAACTACTCTCCCCAATAACCATAAGGCTTCATTTCCATATGGGCTGGGATTTCATCTGAGCTAGGATGAGGGAGATCTCCATTTGTGTGGCCCTGGACTGCACCGCCACACTCCTGGGTCTCTGCAGGAAAGGATGGAGGGAGGAACCGATCGCGATCAGTGCCTCCATTGCCAAAACATACCGACAGCCTTTTTGAAATTGCAAAAACAGAAATTCAGAGTGAACGCACTTCCAGGCATATCTCTGCAAACAAAGATGGGAAACGTGCTCATCTGAGACCATCAGATAGGCTTACTCAGGAGGCAGGACACTCGAGGCAAGAGTTAGAGCTAAAAATCTATTTTCCCTTGAAAAAATATTTAAGCAGATTAGCTTGAACAGAGTCAACTATCTAATGATAGCGCATGGTAAAACTTTTATTTCTTGAATTACTTGAACTTTAGCATGGCACTTTTGGTCACCTTGGAATTAACAGGGGGAAAAACACCCCTGAAACTTAGCTATAAACTTGGGAAATATGCTGTAGTGAAATTTATTGAACTAAATGTGATTCAAGGTTCACTGGGTATAAATCTCAGATATTGCTGATGCAGATATTAAGTTGGCTGGGTTTTTTTCTTCAGGATATAGCCTAGAAATTTTGTTGAGAGGTGTGCACGGGGGAGGGGTGCATCTTTCTCCTAAACATAAAATGCCAACATTTCCCCCATAACCAATACAACAAAAACAAAAACAAAAAAGGCCATAAACCCTTGATTGATCAACTTACAGTGTTGATTAATTGAATTCCTTTTGCTTGACATTGTATTTTAGAAGGTTCCTTATATTTTCTATTCCACTCATACGGAATAATGGGAGAGAGATTCCACTCTGCCCCCAGCATGAACCCATTTCCATGACCCCATGTGGATATCATGGCACACAGAATCGGCCTGCATGCTCCTTTGGTTTCATAACTGGAACTTGATTTGGTGTGCTTTGATGTGCAGTGTCTGATCCTATTCTCACACAAGCTGTGGGAATTCTTCAGGCAGGCTTCATTATCCCTGTTTAACAGATAAGCAGAGGCTGGGGGTTGAGTAAATGTCCTAAGGCCACACAACTAATAGGCAGCAAAATTGGAATTGCAGCCCATGTATTTTATCACTAAGTTCAGAATTCTTTTCATTCCTGATACCAAAAAGTCCAATGTATATCAGTCCTGATTTTTATATATGAAATGGAAATTTCCCTGACTACTCTCAAACTTGAGAGAGCGTAAGAATGATTTCTTTAGAAGTGGAAATGCTGTGCTAATATGCCGCTGTTCCCCTTGTTAAAATGTGGAAGGACTCACAAAGGAGAAGTCAGGCAGGTACTGAAGTAAATGCATTAAATGAAACTGTTGTCTCTGATTCTCTCCCAGCAGTTTAAGAACAAGGACACGCTAAGGGAAATATGCCAGGCTCAGAAAGATAAGAATCATATGTTTTCTATCAAATGTGGAACCGTGTGTGTGCGCGCGCGTGCGTGCGTGCGTGCGTGCGTGCGTGCGTGCGTGCGTGTGTGTGTGTGGAGAGAGAGAGAGACAGAGACGGTGGGGGGGAGTATGTGGTAAAAGTTAAAGAGGGACTATCAGAGAAGGAACAGGGGACCAGGGCAAGAGGATGAGGGATAAGGGAAGGTAATAGGGAAGTAGATATGATTAAAGTATGTTACATGCATGTATGAAAATGTCACAATGAAACTCATTACTATTTATATTTAATATGTGCTAATAATAAAGAAAAACAAGGGCTAGCAATTGGGAATTTTTGGTATTTAGTCTATGAGGAAATGGAAAGATAGCAGCAACCATGTTCAGGGGTCAGAACTCAAGCTTTGGAATTATGGAACCTCTAAAACCACCCACACCCAACTCTCCCCCACCCCTGCCCACCCCACAATGGCTCTGACTCTAGACCTAGAAACTAAAATGGCCAATCCACAGTTACATTTTTGCCAGATTCAGCTAATAATAGCTGACATGTCCTGCTTTAATTTACAACACTCAAAACACTAGTTTGAACAGTCAAATAAAGGAATCCAAGCAAGTAACCTAACCTCTAACTTCAAGGAGCAAAACCAAAGTCACCTGATAGAAAACTTCACCAAGTCCGCAGCTGTAACTGTGTGTAGTGTACATTTTTCTTCTTTCTGTTTTGATACAAAGGAAACCTACAATTTTATTTTCTAATGCTCCTCTTTTGTGTTTTCAACTGTACATTTTTCTGCCCTCAGAGAAATTTCTTTCCTGTCATCATGTTTTCCTCATCTATGCTTTCTTTCCCAGCAACATTTATCTGTGGTCCATAAAACCCTTCCAGTTCTCCATGACTTTCTCAGAGAATCTCCCTCTCTATATTTCTCCGCCCCTGCAAACCAAAGCACTGTCTATGCTAAGGGTATTTCCACTTTAACTTCTACAACCCAATTGTCAAACCATTGCCTCCTACTTTATGGATGCCTTCACACCTCAAAGCTACTGAAAACCCTACGAATATCAGAAAAACATGACAATAGTGTTTCACCTGTTGTACATAGGGTCGCTATACATCGGACACTGACTCCACAGCACTAACAACAGCAACAACAGTACCCCCAAACTATCCTTACCAGTGATGGGTTGATCATTTATCATCTATGGTGGGACACTTTGGAGAGTAAAATGTGGGCTACTTATAATGTCACCATTACAGCATAAATTAGCACCTTTCTGGGGAAACTAGTCTCTTAGGGATTCCTACAAAGATGTGCATTGTAGTCCTGACTTCATTGCTTGAGAGTGCTTCACACTCGAATCTCGAATCTTTTCTTTAAAATGCATTCTTTCTTCCTGCTTGTGTGACAACACTCCCTCTAGTTTCCCCAGGACCTTTGTGTTGCTCTTTATCATTATTTGGGGATCCAATTTTTCCAAGCTATTAAAGTTTTACATTTCTCAGGTTTATTCCAAGCCTTCTCGCTCTCTGCCTTGGTGCATGCCATTCATTTCCATGGCTTCCATTATCCGCTAATGATGCTGACTTAAAAATTCCCAATTAAAACTCCATTCTTTCTGATATTCAGGGGCCAATAGCCTAGTGTTTACTAGATCGGTCCTTTGGGCTCTACCACAAATACTAGAAAATTAGTGTGCCCAAATCTAAAACTGTTTTTTTTTTCCAGTGAAGTCCTTTCTCATGTCTATTCCATCAGCAAAGCCTGTACTCCATGGCTCCATATCTCAGATCTCCATTCCCTCTCTCTCCTTACTTCTTCTCTAGTGTAGGCAGCACCATGGTATGTTTGCACTTCTGTAAGAGACTCCTGATCCAGGTTTTCCTTCCTTTAATCAGATGAACTTGCAGAAGCCCAAACTGTTATTGTCATGTACAAATCTGATCAGGCTACTTTGATGCTTAAAATATTTCAACAGCCTCTTGTTTCTTTCAAGGGAATCCATGCCTCAGCTGGTGTTTGCTTCCTTTCCAGATCTGAACTCTTTTTTTGTTGTTGTTTTTAATTTAACTCATTGCCCTATGCTTTTAGTTCCTCAAAAGTGATATACACTCTTAACTATAGATTTCTTATACATGTTTTTCTTTTTTTTTCCCACTCATTCTCCTTTGTTCCGGCCCATCTTTCATCTATCTCAGTTTTAGCCTACATGTTACTTATTCCAGAGTCTCCCCCAGTCTAACACACTTGGGTGTTTTGTTTGTTCATATATATATATTTTTCAGTACTGAGGGGTTGTAGCCAGAGACTTGCACACGCTAGGCAAGTATTCTACCACTGAGCTGCACTCCCAAACCCTATTTAATTTTTTTTTTAATTTGAGGCAGAGTCTTTGCTAAATTTTGCAGGCTGCCTCTGATCGCAAGCTTGTGATCCTCTTGTCTCACCTGTACACTGGGTCACTGGGATTGTAGGCAGGCACCACAATACCCAGCAATAAACTGGGTTTAAATGTTTCTCTTATGAAAACCCAGAAATCTACTTCATAATTCCTTTAACATGGCAGTTATCACATTGTAGTACAATTGCTGGCTTGCTGCCCCACCTCCCCTAGTAGACTGCAAGCCGATGACTCCTTGGGGTGAGTGTGTTGTGCACGCCTGCGTCTGTGTGCCTGTGTATCCATGCTTGGGCTCTAACAGAGTATCTCATATTTAATATGTGAATAATAAATACATATGGCTAAATGAACAAATTATTGAACGAATAAGAACATTTCAATTGTTTCCTGAAGAATAAATGTCAGCAATCCATGTTATCAAAGATATTTCAAGAGTCAGGATCATCTATAACAGTTCGTTGTTGTTGTGTTGTTAGGTGCCATCGAGTCGGTATCCGACTCATAGCGACCCTCATAGGGTTTTCAATGGCTGAGTTCTTCGGGATTGCCTTGGGAGTGGATTTCCAGGCCCTTCTCCCAGTTTTGCGGTGCTGGGAATTGAACTCGGGACCTCAGAGACTGCAGCGCAGCGCTCTACCCACTGAGCTAAATCCCAGCCCCATAACAGTTCGTAGAGTTAGAAAATTTTCTAACATGAATTAGAAGCTGAGAAGAGTGCATTTTGACAAGGATGGTAAGTAGGCTAAATTGCAAGAAGATACATGTGGAGTGGGAAAAATGTCAGAAAGCTAGTATGGTAATAGGTAAGAAGGATATGGAGCCTTGAAAAACATAAGAGCATTACATAAGAGGTATTACAAGCCATATAGTCTGATTGTTTGACTATACCCATGAAAATAAAGGAACTCATAAAAGAGTCTAATCATTTTCTATGGCTCTATCCTGGTTGTCAGCTTGGTAAAGTATTAGAGGATGAGAAACAACAAAGCTTCTATTACTTAACAAGGACCCAGCAATTATTAGTATCCTTTTCTTGCTGTCAGCAAAAGGTCAATGAAGGAATAAATGTCAGAAATTTATGGACAGATACTATAGGTTATGGTTCATGTATTTTACTTTCTTTTTATCAGCGTATATTTACTGTACAAAGTAAGGGGTATCATGACATTTCCATATATATAAATGGGCTGCGATACAGCTCAGTTGGTAGAGTGCCGCTATGCAGTCTCTTAGGTCCTGCGTTCGATTCCCAGCACCACAAAAATGGGAGAAGGATGTGTCAATCTACTTCCTTGGCAATCTCGAAACAATCAACCATTGAAAACCCTGTAAGGGGTCATTATGAGTTGGACATGACTCAATGGCACTTAAGAGCAACATATGTGTGTGTGTGTGTGTGTGTGTGTGTGTGTGTATGATGACTTTGAACATATTTATTCCTTCTATTATATAGAAGGAATATAATTCCTACTATATATAATTCCTTCAGCATTATACCACTTCCTCCTTTCCTCCTTTCCCTATTCCCTACAATATCCCTACAATTTCCCCTTTTTAGTTTCTTGTCCTCCTTTTTTCTTACCCTTTGCTTCCACGTATGAGTGAAAATGTGATATTTGTCTTTCTGCATCTGGCTTATTTCACTTTACATGATGATTTCCAGTTCCATCCATTTTCCTGCAAATGGTATAATTTCATTCTTTGTTATGGCTGAGAAAAATTGCATTGTGTATGTATACTCCATTTTCTTTGTCTATTCTTTGGTTGATGGTCACCTAGGTTGATTCCATAATTTGGCTATCATTAATGGTGCTGCAATGAACATGGGTATGCAGGTATCTCTGTAGTAATCTGACATTAATTCTCTTGGGGATATACCCAGAGTGGTATGGCAGGATCATATGGAATTTCTGTTCCCAGTGTGTTGATGAGCTTGCATACTGATTTGATTTCCATAGTGGCTGGACTAATTTATATTCCCACAGGGAGGTGATAAGACTTCCTTTTCCCCCATCCTCACCAGCATTTATTATTGTTTGTTTTCTTGATCCTAGGAATTCTGACTAGGGTGAGAAGAAATCGCAATGTAGTTTTGATTTACATTTCCCTCATGGCTAAGGATATTGATCATTTTTTTCATGTATTTATAGATCATTTGTAATTCTTCATTTGTAAAGACTCTGTTAATTTCCATCCCATTTATAGGTTGTATTATTTGCTCTTTTATTGTTTCATTTTTTTGAGTTCCTTATACAATCCCTAAGCAATCAGCCATTGAAAACTCTATGAAGGTCTCTATGAGTTGGACCCAAATCAATGGCATCTAACAACAAAAATATATATTCTAGGTATTAATCCTCTGTATGATGCATATTTGGTTAATATATTTTCCCACTCTCTAGACTGTCTCTTTATTCTGCTATTTGATTCTTTCACTGTGCAGAAGGTTTTTGATTCAATGTAGTTCCATTTTTCTATTCTTGCTCTTGTTTCTTGAGCTATTGGAGTCCTAGTCAGTAAATTTTTGCCCAATGTCTAAAACTTCAAGTGTTTCTTCTAAGTTTCCCTCTGCTAGCTTCAAGGTTTTAGGTCTTACATTAAGGTCTATGATATATTTTGAACCATTTTTTTTTGTCAAAGGTGACAGATTGTGATCTAGTTTCTGTTTTCTACATGTAGGTATCCAGTTTTCCCAGCGCCACTTGTTAAAGAAGCTGTATTATTTTCACTGTATGTTTTTGGTAACTTCATCCAAAATCAGCTGGCTGTAGCTGCTTGGGCTTAATTCTGGGTCTTCTATTCCATTCTACTGGCCTATGTGTCTTTTTTTGTGTGTGGCAGTACAATGCTGTTTTTGTTACTATGACTCTGTTGTTATTGTTTGGTGCTGTCAAGTCAGTGCCCAACTCATAGCAACCCTGCTTATAATAGATGAAACACTATTGCCAGTGCTTCTCTGCTATTCATAGGGTTTTCAATGGTGGATTGATATTTGGGAGTGGGTTGCTGGGTCCTTCTGCCATGGCTCTGTAGTATAGTTTAAAATCAGTTGTTGTGCGAGGCATGGTGGCTCACGCCTGTAATCCCAGTGACTTGGGAGGTGGAGGCAGGAGGATCATAAATTCAAGGCAAGAGGTAGCCTGTGTAACTTAGTGAGACCCTGTCTCAAAATAAAACATTTTAAAAACAGGCTAGGATGCAGCCTACTGGTAGAGCATTTGCAAAGTATGTGTTAGTACTTGGGTTCAAACCTCAATTACCACAAAGTAATAATAATAATAATAATAATAATAATAATAATAATAAAGCGCTGTGATGCCTACTGCATTGTTCTTATCACTCAGGATTGCTTTGACTATTCAGAGTCTTTTGTGTTTCCATATGAATTTTAGGATTTTGTTTTCTATTTCTGTGAAGAGTATCATTGGCATTTTGATAGAGATTACATTGAATGTGTATATTGCTTTTGGTAATATGACCAATTAAATGATATTTATATTACCAATCCATAATCCTGGGGAGTCTGCATTTTCTAGTGTCTTGTACACTTTCTTTCTTCAGTGTTTTATAGTTTTCCTTGTAGAAGTCTTTAACATCTTTGATTAAATTTATGCCTTGGTATTTTACTTTATTTTTTGAAGCTATCATGAATGTTGTTGTTTTCTTGAATTCAAATGATGTGATTGTTAGTACATAGAAAAACTGCTGATTTTTGTATGTTGATTTTGTATCCCACTACTTTGCTGAGTCTTTATCTGATCTAAGAGACTTCTAGTCTTTTTGGTTTTTTAAAGATAGGATCAGAGTACCTGCAAATAGGGATAATTTGAGTTGATTTTAGAGGAAATCCTTCCAGTTTTTTCCCATTCATTATAATGTTGGCTATATGCTTGTCATAAATAGCTTTACTTATGTTGAGGTATGATCTTTCTATTCCTAGTTTCTTCAGGGCTTTTATCATTGGACGAGTTGAATTTTTTCATGGTTTATTTTTGCATCTTATACCAAGGTGATTGGTGATTATGTTTTTTTTTTTTTTTTTGCCTCGTTTCTGTTAATATGCTGGATTATATTTATTGATCTACACATGTTGAACCATCCTTGCATTCCTAGAATGAATCCAATTTGGTCATGATGTATGATCTTGTAAATGTGCTCTTGAATTTGGTTTGCAAGTATTTTTATTGAAAATATTTGCATCAATTTTCATCAGTGAAATTGGCCTATAGTTTTCTTATTTTGTATCCTTATCCAGTTTTGGCATTAGGGTAATACTGATGTCATTGAATTAATTAGGAAGTGTTCCTTTCCTTTCTATTTTGTGGAATACTGTGAAAAGTATTGGTGTCAGTTCTTCCTTAAAGGTCTAATAAAATTCAGCAGTGGATCTGTTAGATCATGGGGTTTTCTTTGTTGTGAAATTTTTATTATAGTTTCAATTTTATTGCTGATTATTGGTCTGTTTAGATTTTCTGTGTCTTCTCAGTTCAATTTGGATAGATAACATATGCTTAGAAATTGATCCATTTCTTCTAGATTTTCTAATTTTTTGGAGGATACCTTTTCAGAATAATCTGTAATAATCCTTTGAATTTCAATGGAATCTGTTTATTGTAACACTTTTGTCACAAATTTTATTAATTTTTGTTTTCTCTTTCTTTTAGCAAATTTGGCAAAGGGTTTGCCAATCATGCTTTTCCTTTCAAAGAACCAACTCTTTACTTCATTGATCCTTTGTATTGTCCTTTTCATTTCCATTTCATTCATTTTAGCTCTGATCTTTATTATTTCTTTCCTTCTACTAATTTTGAGGTAGGATTGTTCTTGCCTTCCTAAGAATTTGAGGTGCATCATTAGGTTATTTAATTGAGATCTCTCTGTGCTATTAATACAGTCATTTATAGCTATACATTTCTCCTCTTAGAACCACTTTAATTGTATCCCACAGATTCTGGTATGTTGTATTTTCATTTTTATTTGATTCCAGGAGTCTTTTTAAATCTCCTTACTTATTTCTTTGATGTTCCACTAACCAGTCTAAAGTGTATTATCCAATATCCATGTATTTGTATATTTTCTGTAGTTTCTCTTGCTGTTGACTTCTAGCTATATTCCAGATAGAATACAGTAAGTCAATTTTGTTATGCTAATTAACACTTGTTTTAAAATGGAAAACATGATCTATTTTGGAGAAGGTTCCATGAACTACTGAGAAGAAATTGTACTCTGCAGTTCTCAGAGTGTTCTGTAGATGTCTGTTACATCCATTTGACATATAGTATCATTTAACTCCAATGTGTCTTTGTTGACTTTTTTTGTGATCTCTCTATTGGTCAGAGTGGTGTATTGAAGTTACTCACTATTGTATCAAGGTTAATCTGTGTCTTTTTGTCCAGTAATATTTGTTCTATAAAATAGGGTGTGCTTACATTTGCTGTGGCCTGCAGCTATAGCCCTGTGGCATCCAATCCCATCATATCTCAGAAGCTAAGCAGGGTCGGGCCTGATTAGTACCTGGATGGGAGACTGCCTGGGAACACCAGAAGCTGTAGGCTGGGAGAAGGACCTGGCAACCCCCTCCCAAAAATCAATCTGACATTGAGAGCTCTATGAATAGCAGAGAAGCACTGACAATAGTGTTTCCCCTGTTGTACAGAGGGTCGCTATGAGTCGGATACCGACTTGATGGCACCTAACAACAACAACAACAACAACACGTTTGCTGTGTATATGTTTACAATTATTATATCCTCTTGATGGATTGTTTTATATACCAATAGGAAGTGACCATTTTTTTCTCTTCTGATGAATTTTGAGTTGAAGTCTATTTTGTCAGGTATGAATACAGCTACCGTTGCTTGTTTTTGCGTTTCATTTACTTGGAACACATGTTTCCAACCTTTCACCCTAATGCTATGTCTGTCTTTGCCAATGAAGTTCATTTCTTGGAGGTAAGAAATAGTTGGGGCTTGTTTATAAATGCAATCTCCTAGCCTGTGCTTATTAACTGGAGAATTGAAGCTGTTAACCTTCAATGTTATCATTGAAATGTATGCATTAATTCATGTCATTTTGTTGTTTTTATAATGCTTGATACTTTCCTAATCCTCTTTTTAAAATCTACTTTTAGTGAGATTTATTCTTTCCTGTATCCACATGGTTGTGTTTATCTTTTTTTTTTTTTTCTGGTGTGTAGGATTCCTTTAAGTATCATCTCTAGTCCTAGCATATTGTTGTTAGGTATTGTGGAGTCAGTATCTGATTCATAGCAACCCTACATACAACAGACAAAACAGTGTGGTTAGTGCTTCTCTGCTATTCATAGGATTTTCAATGGCTGATTATTTTTTGGGAGTGGGCTTCCAGGTGTTCCTCCCAAGCCTACAGCACCTGGTGTTCCAAGGCATTCTCCCATCCAAGTACTAACCAGGCCTGACCCTGCTTAGCTTCTGAGATCTGATGGGATTGGATGCCACAGTGGTATGGTTGCAGACAGTGCTGTTTTAGTGCTCATGAATTCTTTTAATTTGTGTTTGTCATGGAAGATTTTCATTTATCCTTCAATTATAAAGGGCACCCTTGCTAGATACAGTAATCTAAATGAAGTACATCATTCCACACCATCCTGGCTTTTAGACTTTTTACTTTTAAATTTTATTTTATTGATAAATTTTATTGATGGGCTTTCTTTGATATGTGACTTTCGCTTTTCTCTTGCAGCTTTCAATATTCTCTGTTGTGTATACTTGAGGGTTTAACTACATCACAAGGATGTTCTTTTCTGGTCTTGTCTGTTTGGGGTTCCTAATGCCTCTTGAACCCAGATGGCCTTCTCTTTCCCAAAATTTGGGAAATTTTCTGCTATTATGTTATTGAATATATTTTCTATGCCCTTATCTTGTATTTCTTCTTCTTCTTCCCTGCCCATGATTAGTAAGTGTGAACATTTAATGGTGTCCCAGAGGCCTTACATATCATGTTCATACTTTTCTTTTCTTTTTATTTCTGTTGTGTTGTCTGAATGTTCTAATTTATCTGTTTTATCTTCAGGCCCTGATATTCTGTATTCTATTTGTCCATTCTTCTGGTGAGGCATTCTATTGAGTTTTTTTGTTTGACTTATTGAGTTTTCATTTCAAAATTTTCATTTTTTTCAATATTTCTCTCTTTGTGGAATTACTTTTTCATATCCTGTATTATCTTCCTTATTTTATTCAACTGTTTATTTGTATTATCTTTGAATCTATTCATGTCCTCTTTGATTTCACTGAATATTCTTATAATCAGTCTTGAATTCTTTGTCTGGGACTTTGTCCATTTCACCCTCACTGTAATTCATTGATATGGAACTGTTAACTTTTGGTAGAGTCACATTGCTTTGTTTTTCATATTTCTTATATTTCTGCTTTCAGGCTTATAGATCTGAATTCAAGCATTGGTTGGCTGTTTTAATCTCCTATACTCTTTTAGTAGGCGTATTCACAATGTTTTGGTGGGACAAGGATGTAGCTAGGTTGAGACACAAATTATCTCCAGTAGTGTGGGAGTGTAGCTCAGTAGCTAAAAACTCACCCAGGCTCAATCCTTAGCACCACTCTGAGAACAGAGAACTAAATATAGAAGTAACCATAATTGGCAGATAAAGCCACTGTGAAAATGCAATAATAGTTTATTAAAAACAATCACCATGAAAACACCAATAACTTTAGATCGATAAAGGAGTAAGGATAATATGATGTATACTACAAGTATAACAGTAAGTAATGGTGGCAATGAGAAGAGAATAAAAGTAATAGGATTAGCTAATATTATCAGAGCAATAGAGAAGAAAAAAACTAAAAGAGAGAAAATGAAGTACAGGGCCAAAGAATACAGAAAAAATGGAGTAGATATAGACAATCCAGATAAAGGTGAGAAAAGAAAAAGGAAGAAGAAACAAACTAACAAACAAAAGAAGCCACAAACAAACACACTAACACAATGAAAATAAGAATTGTAGATGGGAGAAAGATGATAAAGAAGGATAAAGGAGAGATAGAGAAAGCTGGTCTAATGAAGACAGAAATAGGTAGATGTGAGAGGAGAGAAAGGATGATGAGATGATTCAAAATTAACTCTGAAGCCAGGCATTGTGACACACACCTGCAACCCCAGCTACGTGGGAGGCTGACTGGAGAATTGCAAGCTGACTGGAGAATTGCAAGCTGGAGGCCAGAGGTAGCCTGTGAGGTTCTGTGAGATCTTGTGTCAAAAATAAAAATAAAAGAAAGCGCTAGAAGCATAGCTCAATGGCAGAGCACCCACCCAGCATATGTAAGGCCCTGGGTTCAACCCCTACTACTGTCAAAATAATTTTTTTGTTGTTGTTAGGTGCTGCCAAGTCAGGACAGACTCACAATGACCCTCTTAGGGTTTCCAATGGCTGATTATTTCAGGAGTGGGCTGCCAGGTCTTTCTCACATTTTTGTGATGCTCAGAATCAAACCCAGGCCCTCAGAGAGTAAAGAGCAGTACTCTACCAACTGAGGTAAACCACACCCCAATAATGTTGTTGTTTTTAGGTGCTGTCTAGTTGAGTCTGACTCATAGTGACTCCCAGGGTTTTCAATAGCTGATGGTTTCTGGATTGCTTCAAGAGTGGATCGCCACATCCTTCTTCCATTTTTGTGGAGATAGGGATCGAACCCAGGTCCTCAGAGAGTACGAGTAGCCCTCTACCAACTGAGCTTAACCCCAGCCCCTACCAATATCAATAAAATAATAGTAATAAATTTTGAAAAATATCTTAAAAGCTGGATGTGATAGCTCACATCTGCAATCTCAGCACACTCTGAACACTGGAGAGGCTGAGGCAGAAAGATTGTAAGCCCCAGGTCAGCCTGTGTTCTATGGAAAGAGCCCATCTCAAAAATGAATTCCTTTATTAATTAAAAGAAAAAAAAGAAGAGGGGGAAATGAGATAAAAATAAAGATTTTTAAAATTAAAAAATTAAAAATGAAATAAAAACAAAAATGATGATAAGAAAACCAGTTTCTTGTCTTCCAGGAGTGTCACATGTATATGACTGGTACAAAGTCTGTGGCTCTGGCCTGACTCTCACGACGTGGAGTTCTCTGTAGTTCTGCCTGTTTTCCTGCCCATAGCCAGAGCAACTCTGGCCACTGCTGTCCCTGTAAATTCACCCCGCCCTTGCCTGGGTCCCCAGGGAGGGAGATGCACCAAGATTTGCCTCTGAAGCCATCACCTCAGCTAGGAGCCTTTCAAAGCAGCTTCCTGGCTCCACACCCTAATCACATGGTGGGAAGGAGAAACTTTCCAGAGTTTAAGATTTATGGGGCCCACAGGCTCTCTGGCTGGTGGGACTGCAAGACTGCACTGTAACAGGATAAGGCGCAACTGTTTTCTGAGTCACTATTATTTAGGGACTCTCTGCTCCCTTCCTCAGCTTCATGGCCTTTGACCTGTGGCTTTACTGCTTCCTGTGCATGTTCTTTTACTCCACCCATCTGCTAAGTCTGTTCCACTTTCTAAAGTTTTCTTTCTTTTTCTATCTTTCTTTTTTTCCCTTTTCTTTCCTTCTTTTTCTTTTCTTTTTTCTTTTCCTGTCCCCTTTCCTTCCTTTTCATTTCTTTATTCTTTACTTTTCCTTTCCTTTCTTTTCTTTTCTATTTTTCCCTCATGCCCTCTCTGTTCTTTCTCTTTCTTTCTTTCTCCCTTCCCTCTCTCTCTCTCTCTCTCTCTCTCTCTCAATCTCTCTCTCTCTTACTGAAACTTTGGTGCCCACACACAGTAACTCACCTCAGAGGATAACTGCTGTCAAATATCCCCAGCTTATTGTCCCCTTCTTCCAGCAATAGGTACTTGGGAGTTGTCTGCCATTTTCCCCTTCTCTGGATCCTGCATTTTAAAAGCTTGCTTGTGGAAATACAGGCAGAGATACCGTTACAGTGTTTCTTCTGATATGCCGCCATTTTCCTCCTAGAATATCACACAAAACTCTGCACAGTACAGTTGCACTTCACATGTCTGTTTCATCAGTTAAAAACATTCTGATCGCATAGAAACAAACACACATCTTCTCTGAATCATTGTGAATACTTCTAAAATGCCTTTCTTTTTAAAGTGTGTGTGTGTGTGTGTGTGTGTGTGTGTGTATGTGTTCATTTTTGCTTTTTTTTTTCTGATACTAGGAGGTTGAAACCAGGGCTCTACGCATGGTTTGCAAATACTCTACCACTAAGTCGCATTCCCAGGCCGCATTTAACTTTTTATTTTGAGACAGGGTCTTGCTAAATTATGCAGGCTGCCTCTGACCCTGAACTTGTTGCGATCCTCCTGCCTCTGCCTTCTGAATCACTGGGATTACAGACATGTGCCACAGTGCCTGGCTAAGGTGATTTTATTAGGGAAAAAAAAAACATCCAAAAGTATAAAGGAGAAAACAGGCCCAAAATGTATTCTTAAAAAATGTGCCTGACATATACTAGAGAGCCAATGGGCCTCTGTTAAGGCAATCGACAGTGGTGGTAATAACATCCAGTTACGCCTGAAGTCACATTACACACAGGGAAGCTGAGCACCAACATCACTTATTATCAAAATCCTCACCCCATCCTATTCCTTCCAAAACAGCACTGCCAAAGGAAAATGAAGGCAGAACATAACAACCATAATTCTCAGACATAATTCCCTTGCTTAGTATTTTTCACAGAAAGTAGTACCTAATGTGATTAATCGTCATCTTATTTTATTAAAATTAAAATAGACCAGAACAGAAAATGAAAGCACAGTACATATATTTTAAGGCACAATGTCTATAAAGTTTTGATTCTACAATGTATCTGTTTGTATCTGTGTGAGTGTGTGTGTGTGTGTGTGTGTGTGTGTGTGTGTGTGTATGTGTGTGTGATTTTACCAGGTCATAATGCAAAATATATGGGAGAAGGACCTGGCGACCCACTCCCAAAAGAATCCCAAAATAACCTGCCATTGAAAAACCCTATGAATAGCAGAGAAGCACTGACATAGTGCCAAGAAATGACTGGGGAAGAGTTTCCTCCTCAAAGTAGAGTAGTGTCTTAATGAAGAGAATGGAGTATAGCCTCTAGGACCTCCAGTTGCTGGCATGGTATTACTCAAAATGAGAAAAAACATAGTGGATGCAATATTGGGCTCAAATATAAAAAGATCATGTACATGGCATAGTGTTGAGTAGTGTTTCATTCTGTTGTACATAGGATCACTATGAGTCAGACCCAACAACAAACAACTCTTCCCTGGAAGAGTGTGTTACTGTCAGAAAGTTCTACCTCCATGGAAACATCCCTGCTTTGTGTCCCCTCCCTTTAGCATGAGAGATGAGCACAGGCTCACTTTATAGCTTGTCTCTGTGTGTTGACAAAGTAATGGAAGCAAGTGTTCTTTGGATTTATCCAAAAATTTTCACCCATTAAAGCCTTTCTATAAAAACACACATAAAGACCCAATCCTTGGTCTCAATGTACAATGCAAAATTGCATTACACATATGGTTGTTACCAAGTTTTACTATTAGGAAAATTTTAAGCTTAAATTGAACCTCATGTGATGTTCCTATTTATCTTCTCCCTGTTCTCACCCTTGCTTCCTCTATTCACCTTTGACTGGCTTTTAGTAGTCTTTGACATTCAGTTTCCAAAGAGAACTTGGCTTTGAAGCTTATATTGGTACAGAGGCCCAAGCTTTCAAAATCACAGGAAGAAGCCCATATACATTACTAATGGAAAAACATTTTAAAATGCTCAAGAACTAGATGTTAAAGTAAAAATTGCTTTATTAGAGGCACAATAACACAGAGTTCTACTTTCTCTGATGCTAGAGGACTCGGCAAGATTCATACATAACAAAGAAGTTTGAACATTGTTGGGTACTGAAACTCAGATTTGTGTGACCAGATTGTTTCTTTGCTCCTCTGTGCTTATCCTTTAGGAGGGCAGACTGATTATTTTGGCTGCTCCGTGGAGCATGGCAGTGTTTTGACTTAGGACCAGATATCACAGAGGTGCCTCTTCAAATATCCTTTACCAGACTGAGATTTACCTTTGTGAAGTGTTCTTTGATTTTGTCTTCAGTGGTGAGAATCCAACCTGGGTGTCTCCCTGTCCCATAGGAGCACTGCAGAGGGATTTACCACTAAAACAGAACAAAGCCACTTAGTTTGCCAGACAGTGGCAGGGACTAAATTATAGATCCCCCTCTCCATCCACCCATTTCAAGGACTCAATTTGACAGTCACGGTAAACATGGCAAACCATGGAAAAGATAAAAGCAAGAGATCCAGAAACTGGAATGATTGTAGGCCATGTCAGATGACCCACTGAATACCTAGGGAATGATCGAGGCAGTGCTTGAACCTGGGTCTAAACCCCAGAGCGCTTTTGTGTCTCTGCATTCTAATAACAACACATTCACACAGTGCTTTGTTGTTTGCATATTGCGAACAGTGTTCGCATGTTTTTTATTTCACCCTCTCAATAGCAATGAAGGTGATTAGGGGGTTGTTTTACAAGTTTCACAGACAAGGGAATTGACCACCCAAGAAATTAAATAACTTACTTCAGGGTTACAAAGACCCTTATCAGAGTTGCTCTGCAAAGATATGTGCCTTGCAGAATCCCCAAGGGGACAGGATGCCGGCATGTGCCGGGATTGCATTTAAATAGATGACAATTTGATGAACTAATCAAGAGTAGCAGAAATGGGCTGGGAAAGAGCTGTGTAACTTATGGATGGGGGAAGCAGGTGGAAGAGCAAATTCAGAATGTGTAAAGGAGTAAGCAATGATAAATGAGCCTCATGCTAGAAGGAAAGTCAGGTTAGCCATCACCCACAGTAATGAAATGCTTCCATTATTCAATGTCAGTTTGAATTTCCCCTTACCTTCCATGGCAGGCTGATAGCAGCCACCTTTCAAATCAATCCAACTCTCCGGAAGAAGTGACACTGTCTTCTTACAGGTGGTAGAGACCACGAATCTAGCACTTCTGTGAACTAAATGCCAATGAGCCGAAGCATCAGCCCTTCCCTGAGTGAAGCCCATGCAGGTATAAGCTGTCAGACAGAGAGAGTTGCAGGATCCCAAAGTAAGGAAGCTGCCCATTGAGTGATCTGGACCCGCATGGCTGAGTTCTCCACCAACATATCCTTTTTGACTATTTGCCCTCTAAGAAGAGGACCTGAGTCCTCTACAACCACAACAGATATTCCCCAAACTTGTTGGGAATAAATGACAGCTGAAGTACATTATTTCTAAACATATTAGAAGCAAAGCTGCTTCTGGGACTGAGTGGTGTGAAAAGAACAGGAAGGGACTAGTTACTCATGTGTTTGTGTGTGCACACAGGACTTTGGTCCTATTAAATATTTTTATTTCAATGTATGTATTACTTGGAGAAACATAAAATTTGTTTCAGGAATTAAAATGAAGACTAAAGGGCAAATGAAAGGAATAGTGAAATAGCTGTACAGAGCAGTGCTGAAAATCAAGTTCGTGCTGGGCTAGGGATATGTCTATAGAATTGTAGTCTTGAAGGAGAGGGACATTGGAATGCTAGGATGTTATTTTTCCTTGTGTGCAGCAATCAAGGAATGGGAAATATATTAAGATGTAGAAAACCTGCATTTTAAAGTCTCTGTCCACTTATTTATTCATCCATTCATTTATCATTTAACCAATATTTATGGCATGCCCTGTATGTGAAGTATATTTCTGTGGGGAACAAGAATAGGAGCAAATTAATAACCAAGGAAATATATAAACCATAGGATATGTTGTTGTTGTTAGGTGTCATCAAGTAGCGTCTGATAGCAACCCTATGTACAACAGAACAAAATACGCTCCAACACTGTGCCATGTCCCAAAATATTTCAGTGCTTCTCTGCTATTCATGGAGTTTTCAATGGTGGATTGTTTCAGGAGTGGATTTTCAGGTCCTTTTCCCTAGCCTGTAGCACCTGATATTGCCAGGAAGTCTCCCATGCAAGGACTTATCAGGCTGGCCCTGCTTAGCTGTTGAGAATAGGCGAGCTTGGGTGCTAGGGTGCTATGGCTGCTGATGATATGATGTGAGACAGTGATAAGTGATGTGACAAAATGAAGCAGAGCCAGGATGTGGCGAGTCTTTTCTGGAGAATACCCCTCAGTTTGATCCGAATGGTGTGAGAAGTGGAAGTCTGAAATGGCCCAAGATTCCCTCACCTGTGTGTACATTTGGGGTAACCCCTTCTGCAAGTGCTGGTGGGGCTTCTGAATGTGACAAGACTTCCTAGCTGAGGTTGTGTCATGTTGCAAGGCAAAATAGGTTCTGTAGGTATAATTAAGCTTTCTAATCAATTGACTTTCAGCACATCAAAGAGAGACTTTCCTGGGTGAACCTTAACTAATTTGGTTGACTCTTTAAAAGAGAGAATAAGAATAATAGAGACACTCTTCCATTCTGATGACTTGGAAGAAAGCAAAGAGCTGGGTTACATTCAGTCTAGGTTGTTGTTGTTGTTAGGTGCCCTCAAGTCGGTATCCGACTCAGGGATCCTACATACAACAGGTGAAACACTATTGTTAGTGCTTCTCTGCTGTTTATAGGGTTTTCAATGGCGGATTGAGTTTTGGGAGTGGGTTGCCAGGTCCATCTCCCAAGCCTACAGCACCTGGTGTTCCCAGGGAGTCTCCCATCCCAGTACTAACCAGGCCCGACCCTGCTTAGCTTCTGAGATCTGATGGGATGGGATTCCACAGGGTTATGGCTGCAGGCTTACATTCAGTCTATAGGGGCCAAGTAATTAGGAGCAGAGGGTGGCCCCTAGTGTTGTTGTTGTTGTTGTTGTTGTTAGGTGCCGTCAAGTCGGTATCTGACTCATAGCGACCCTCTGTACAACAGGGGAAACACTATTGTCAGTGCTTCTCTGCTGTTCATAGGGTTTTCAATGTCAGATTGATTTTTGGGAGGGGGTTGCCAGGTCCGTCTCCCAAGCCTACAGCACCTGGTGTTCCCAGGGAGTCTCCCATCCAGGTACTAACCAGGCCCAACCCTGCTTAGCTTCTGAGATCTGATGGGATGGGATTCCACAGGGTTATGGCTGCAGGCTTACAGTCTATAGGGCCAAGTAATTAGGAGCAGAGGGTGGCCCTTAGTAGGTAAGAATAAAACTGTTTAACAGCCAGTGTGAAAAGAATGAGGGCCTGGGTGCTACACGTACCATAAATTGCATTCTTCCAACAGCTTGAATGACCTTGGAATGGACACCAAGCTCCCCATGAGATTGAAGCCAGCTGACCTCTTGATTTTATTCCTGTAAGGCCTTGAGCAGAACATCCAGTTCTGCTGGGCCTGGATTTTGGTCCCGCAGAAACTGTGAGATTATAAATGGGTGTTGTTTCCAACCATTAAGTTTGTAATACGTTGTTATGAAGCAATAGAAAACTAGCACAGAGTTAATTCAGTGGTGACTGGTTTTGTCTTCCCAAAGGGCAAGCCACCTCCCCAAATAACTTTTAACATTCCTCACCGAATCTCAGACTGTTGAAGCTTCCAGGATTTCATTTCCAAGGGAAAAGGCAGAGAAGTCAGAAAAGCCAGAGACACACATGGGTGCCACCTTTGTCTGATGGTACTGGAGAACGCCTGGTCACCAGATGATGGTTCTTTCCTGATACACTGCCCTCCCCTTGGTGATTCAGTCCCACATCATCACTTTTTGGGGGAATGGATCGGTCATCAAACACATGGAGCACAATAAAGACTCAGAGACCCTTCTGACTTAGGGAAGAGGTGAGTTAGTTCCTCAAAGCTCCTTAGTGTAATGGTGTTTTATGGCTCTTTATGACAGCCCATTACCCCCAAATGAAGGGAGGACAGCAGAAAATGAATATTTTATTGGATCCCATACAGTGGGCATGGCCTGGAGTAAAAATAAATGTTCTATGACATTCATCTGTATAAAATGCATTCTCCCTAACCATAAGTAGGACCCATCAATTCATCTTTGTACATGCCTCTCAGTAGTAACGATAGTAAATAATTGTGGTCATATTCTCAGATGATCTCTGTGCCAGTAAATGCCATACTGTGGTAGTAGCAATTTTCTTCTCTAATATGGAGGAAAATTATAAATACACTGATTTGTTATCTGCTTCATTACAATATCACTGCTAGATTTTTCTCAGTCAGAAGAAGATTGAATTTTTTATGTGATTATTTAGGAGTTTCTGTAGAATAATGACTTCCAGATTATTGATGTTTCAGAAAAAATATAAAATGTCAGTTAAACAGCTCAAGTACTAAAAATTCATTTTGCTGCAAAAGGAGATAGTGCGATACCACAGACTGTCAATAGCTATGAGATGATTCTTAAGAAGAGTGAAAACAAAACAAAACAAAACAAAGAAATGGTAGAACAGAGTCAGGTCAAGAGAGAAAAATATATCCTAAAAGGTGCATTAATGTTGTCAGAAGGGTTGATGGTTTTACTGAGACAGGTTTGATTATTTTACATTTGATTAAATTACTGAAATTTCCTATACATTGTATTAAATTCTGCTTATTTATCTTGGATATTCTAGGTGGAAAATATTCACATTTTATTAATTTCCTTACATTACTTAAGATGATCAACAATTCCTTTCTTGTTGAAATGTTCTTTTCTCACATTCTCTCTCTGTACACTGTCAATTTTCTTCTAGCATTTGAGCTACTCATTCTTATTTTATTCTTCCAGTATGTTCTCTAGTCATCAACCACTTCATTTTGAAGTTGGTTATCATTTGTCTTCAAAACATATTCACTCCTTGCTGTACATCATACCCTTCCTACCACTTCAACTACCAGTTACATTAAGAATGTTGTTGCAGTACAGCTACTGTATCTGCAGTTGCATCATGGTTCCTTGGTAGCTTAGTCAGTTCCAGTTTCTATAACAAATTGCCATAGACTAGCTGGCTTATAAATAGCAGAAACATATTTGCTTTTGGAGGCTGGAAGTTTGAGACCAGAATGGTGCCAGCATGGTGACATTATGGTGAAGGATCTTTTCTAGGTGGCAGACTTCAGAGTTCTCATTGTATTCTCATATGGTAGAAAGAAGGTAGGAGAGCAGCTTGGGGTCCCTTTATAAGGCACTAGTCCCATTCATGACCTAATCACCTACCAAAAGCCCCACCTCCCAATACTATCATATTGAGAATAGGATTTCAGTATATGAATTTAGAGAGACACAGACATTCAGGCTATGGTACCAGGCAGAAGAGGGCACGTTTGCCACAAAAGCCAATATCTTCCCTCCAGTTATCATAAGCCTGCAGCTGTACCACTGTGGCATCTGATCCTGTCAGATCTCGGAAGCTAAGCAGGGTCGGACCTGGTTAGTACTTGGACGGGAGACCGCTTGGGAACACCAGATGCTCTAGACTTGGGAGAAGGACCTGGGAGCCCACTCCCAAAAGACAATCAGCCATTGAAAACCCTATGCATAGCAGAGAAGCACAACAATAATGTTTTGTCTGTTGTACATAGGGTCACTATGAATCAGACATTGGCTCTATAGCACCTAACAATGACACCATCAAGTTTCCTATTAGGGCTGATTGGAGGAATCTGGGGAAAAAACTGATACATTAGGGATACTGAGAAGTTGACTTTTTAGTTCAGCATACTATCTCTGAACAAAATTCAAATCTTGTTAGTAATGGAGAAGGGGAGAATGAATATTGGGTAGATAATGGCTCCCAAATCTATGAATTCAGTATTGAACTAATTTTGAAAATCCAAACCAATGTACCAAGTGTATATACAATATTTTCAATAAGATTTCTTTGAACTCTTCAAAAAGGACAAGTCCAAACTGTTATTTCCTACTCAATATTTTCTGCCTTCACACTTTCATTGTCAGGAAACAATTCTGTTATTCATGTGATAGAAAACAGTATTTTAGGTTAGTATGCCAGCGCTCACCCGTAATCCCAGCACTCTGGAGGTGGAGGCAGCAGAATGGTAAGTTTGAGGCCAGCCTGGGCTACATAGTGAATTTGAGGCCAGTCTGGGTTATATAGTGAGACTGTGTTTCAAAAAAAATCAACAAAATAAAACAAAACAAGCAAATCCTTGACATCATCTTCCCCTCTTTTGCTACTTTCTTGTATCTTAATTACCATATCCTGTCTCATGTTGAATACATCTACTTCATACCAACCACAATCCTTCTACCCCAGTCCAAGATATCACCCATCCTTGATTACCTGAAATAATGTAATAGCCTCCAAATTCATCTATTTTCATTAATTTTTGCCTGTCACCAGTTAGCTTTTTGGAATTAAATAATATAATCCAGGAATTAAATAATACAATCCAGGACTTAAAAAATACAAATCTTGTTTTAACCCTCTCCTGATTAAAGTTAATTAATATTCTTCCTTTCTAAAACTTACCCCTTTGATCAACATCTCCTTTTTTTCCATCTACTCACTGGTGATAGATATGTTAATAGGGCTAATCTAATCATTCCACACTGAAAATATATATCAAAACATCACAGTATAAGTTATTTTTTAGTTAAAAATGAAAATTAAGAGAAACAAGCAAAACAGAAGCAAAAGAAGACACAATCATTTTCAAAATACTTACTGTGAAAAGCAGGGAAGCACTGACACAGTATGGGGCACAGCATGGAATCCTGTAAAAATATATATCTGTCATTTATAAGCTGCCTCATCTATGGTAATTTGTTATAGAAAATGGAACTGACTAAGATACCAAGGAACTATGATGCATCTGATGGACTGCAACAATATTCCTAGTGTAACTGGTAATTGAAGTGATAGGAGGGGTATGATATACAGCAAGGAGAGAATATGTCTGAAGACAAGTGATAACCAACTTCAAAATACTATGGCTTAAAACTCTGCCTAATCAGGCCCTTGCTTTACTCTCCAGATTCCTACTACCTCATGTCTTACTCTTTCCACTTGAACCATATAGGATTTTCCTTAATTTTTGAATGGCGATTATGAGGATGGAGTATATTCCATACCAAAACCAATCACTGAACATATTGCTATTGAACATGTATTATTAGGGTATGTAGTTTTGGCCCATTTGTGACTCTTCTCTCAAGGACAGATATTAAGACATTGTTGAAGCCACATTTTATCATCCCAACCACCCTCTCCTCAACCACACATACACTCTATATGTATGTGTCTATAGACACATACACTCACATTTTTGAAACAGTGAGCCTTGTAGATTGGGATAATTATTTTGTGGGGAGAAGCAGGAGAGGCTTTCACTGACTACCACAGAGAAATCTGCTTAGGAAATACCCCTTGATGGACCTGTAGGCATTGTGTCACCTGCTGCCCACAAGTCAGTCCTTTATTTTTTCCTTGACTATAAGGTCACTCATCTGGTTTTTCTGCTCTTTCTTTCCTTTATTGATGATGGCACTGGCCCCACTCCTCCACATTAAGCTTCTGAGGATTTCACTGAATCTCTCCCCATGTTTCTTCTCTTTGTTCACAGTCAGTTTGTCTGGGCTTGTGGATGTTGCTCAAGGCATCAACTCAGATGTGCATGTTTCCGCAGATCATGTCAGCTGCACACGTTAAGCCTTCTTTGTTGCCTCTCTGTGACATGACCTGAGCTGCCATTTCGTTTCAAGTGAAGTACCGAGTGTCCTAGCCACAAATTATATTGAAACACTACCATGTTGACAGCTGTGCTAGGGCAGTGGGGCAGGCTGCTAAGAGACCAAAGAAAATAGCCAGAGATAGCATCCCAGATAGGAGGTTATTGAAACTTACCAGCCAAGAGCCACAGGAGCTCTTATTCGCTCCACAACATGCTGCTGGAGTGGCCAGTGGCCAGCTCTGCACCCAATAACTGGGGAAAGAGGGGTTTGAAAGGTTAGATGGCATAAGCACTGGTGTTGTTGACTTACTCTGTTCCTCATACGACCACCCTTCCAAGAACAGCTGCCTCTGGTGTATGTGTAGGACAGCTTATGCTCTTCTGAAGAATACTACCTGGCTGAGTGCCTGAAGTCCTTCAGGTAAGTATCTGACATTCCAGGCTAGTGCCTAATGTAAAGGCCAAATGTCCTTCAGGTAAGCATATCTGACCTGTTTTACATTACTCCTTTGACTTGGCTAGAGCCTTAGAAATGGAAAGGGATGTCTCAGGGGCATAGTGTTTGATGCCCCCCTTTCCTCAAGGATCATACAAATACCTTTATAGTTTTGATCTACTGTTCTAACAAAAATCCTTACATCTGGGTCAGTACACAACTTCATGATAAATGGAGAAAAGATTGAGGTTGCCCAAGATTTTGCTTTACTTGGTTCTGCAATCAACACCTGTGGAAGCAGCAGTCAAGAAATCAACAGATGCATTGCATTGGGAAAAGCTGATGCAAAAGACCTCTTTGAAGTGCTGAAAAGTAAAGATGTCACATTAAAGACAAAGGTGTGCCTCATTCATGGCATGATGTTTTCAGTCACATCATAATATGGTTGTAAAAGCTGGACAATGAAAAATGGACATAGGAGAAGACTTGATGTTTTTTGAATTATGATGCTGAAAATGAATATTGAATGTACCATGGACTGCCAAAAGAACCAACAGATCCATCCTAGGCGAAGTGCTACCAGAGTGCTCCTTGGAAGTAAGGAAGGTTAGACTGCATCTTATATGTTCTGGATATATTGCCAGGAAGGACCAATCCCTAGAGAAGGACATCATGTTTGGGAGCGTGGGCAGGACAATGATAAAAAGGAAGACCTTCAACCAGATGGACTGATACTGTGTCTGCAGTAATGAGATTAAACATAAAAAAGATCATGTGCATGGCACAGTGTTGGGGAGTGTTTCATTCTGTTGTACATAGTGTTGCTATGAGTTAGACCTGACTTGATGGCACCTAACAACTATAACAAATCTCAACCAAACATTTTATGTTATTCAGCAGTAGTAAGCCAATATTTTAACCATTGTTTCTAAATCTGAATTCCTTATTAAGCGTCATATTATTACAAATAAAATGCTAATTAGTCGTGGAAAGTTTAAAAAAAAAGAATACCCACTCTGATAATAAAATAAATCATGGGCTATGTGAGTGGGATAATATTCTTTTCAGTAGAAGCCATTTCTGTGCTTCTTAAAAGAACACTTAACATTTTTATTCTTTGTATTTTAGATAGAAGGAAAAAAGCCTTAAAATAAAGGTATTTGTTAACTTAGCTTTACATCCTAGATCAAATTAATACATTTTTTTTGAGATGTGGAGCATAAGATAATCTTCTGGTATCAAGCAAAGGTGAAGAATGGAGCCACTACACTGGCAATAAATCTTAACTCTAAACTAAGAGATTGAGGGTGGTTGATAAAGAACCATTCAGGGATGAGGAAGCAAAGGATTCAATTATAGATTAGAGTGTGGTATCAAAGGTATTTTCAAACAACTTTTAGAGAAGAGAAACTGAATAAATAAAGATATCATGAAATACCAGTGTTGAAATTAATGAACTTTTAAAATATTGCAATCAACTATTCTAATGTGCTAATTGGTGCTGAAGGAGGTATGAATTCTCATGATTATAAATCCCTGGAGCTTGAACAGAAGGCTTTGTAGTCCAGGCAGAACATACCCACTGATCATGCTCTGTGATTCAGATCATCAGACCCAGAGCACAATATGTTACCAAACTGCATATTCAGTAATCTTCATCTAAATTTCAATCAGGAATTGAGGACATGTTATAAAATAACATGTTATTTCAACTACTGTCCTTCAGTTATTCGTACTATTTCCTTTTTTTCCTTTTATTTTTATTAATAGTTCTGGAAGATTGACCTCAGGTGTTCTAGCATTTATATACCCTCAGGAGATACAT
>VMDO01014467.1:0-54164 GCA_007922755.1 Pedetes capensis | reverse complement strand
TCCCCTTTTTTGGGAATAGGCACAAATATGGATCTCTTCCAGTCAGTTGGCCAAGTAGCAGTTTTCCAAATCTGTTGGCATAAATATGTTAACACCTCCAGTGCTGCATCTGTTTGTTGAAACATCTCTATTGGTATCCCATCAATTCCTGGAGCTTTGTGTTTCGCCAGTTCTTTCAAGGCAGCTTCCACTTCGTCCTCCAACACCATTGGTTCCTCTTCATATGCAACCTCTTGGAATGTTTGGTCATCTACCAATTCTTTCTTCTATAATGACTCTGTGTATTCTTCCCGTCTTCTTTTGATCTTTCCTGCATCATTTAATATTTTCCCTGTAGAATCTTTCACTACTGCCACTTGAGGCTTGAACTTTTTCTTCACTTCCTTAAGCTTGAGAAACACAGAGCGTGTTCTTCCCTTTTGGTTTTCTGCCTCCAGCTCCTTGCACATGTCATTATAATATTTGTTTTTGTCTTCTCAAGCTGCCTTCTGAACTCTCCTGTTTAGTTCCTTAACTTCATCATGTCTTCCTTTTGCTTTTGCTGCTCGACGTTCAAGGGCAAGGTCCAGTGTCTCTCTTGACATGTAATTTGGTCTTTTCTTTTTTTCTTGTCTTTTTAAGAACTTTTTGCTTCCTTCTTGAATGATATCTTTTATGTCATGCCCCAACTCTTCTGGTCTCCTATCATTTGTGTCTATTGCATTAAACCTATTTTTGAGGTGGTCTCTAAACTCAGGTGGGATATGCTCAGCGTCATACCGTGGCTCTCATATACTTGTTCTAATTTTCTTCAGCTTCAGTTTTAACTTGCATATGAGAAGTTGATGGTCTGATCCACAGTCAGCACCTGGTCTTGTTTTGACATTTTGTACAGAGCTTTTCCATCGTCACTTTCCACATATGTAGTCAAGTTGGTTCCTGTATGTTCCATCTGGTAAAGCCCATGTGGATAGTCTTCATTTATGATGTTGAAAAAAATGTATTTGCAATGAAAAGGTCATTGGTCTGACAAAATTCTATCATGCGATCTCCAGCTTTGATTCTGTCACCAAGACCATATTTTCCAACTACTGAGCCTTCTTCTCTGTTTCCAACCTTTTCATTCCAGTCACCAGTGATTATCAGTATGTCTTGATTACATGTTTGATCTATTTCAGATTACAGAAGCTGATAGAAGTCTTCCCTTTCTTCATTTGTGGCCTTAGTGGTGGGTGCATAAATTTGAATAATAGTCATATTAACTGGCCTTCCTTGTAGGCGTATGGATATTATTCTATCACTGACAACATTGTATTTCAGGACAGATCTTGAAATGTCTTTTTTGATGACGAATGCAACCCCATTTCTCTTTAGTTTATCATTCCCAGCATAGTACTGGCCCCTAGCAAATGCTTACTCAAGAACTACCTGTCTTCCTGAAGTTTGAGCTGATGCCTGTTTAAATTGCTACCAAGGACATTTGTGTGAGCCATTATGGTTTCATGCAGGAGAACTTACAGGAACTGTTTTCCTATGATAAGCAACATCTGCCCCTTAACTAGACACAATTGCTAAATGACTAGTCCTTTGTTCTCATTTGAGGAATTCAGGTCCTCTCCTTCTCTTCCTGTAAGTTTTGAGAGACAATTGACCACCTGACACCCTCTACCTGCTTCTGCAACCTTGCCTTGTCTTTTCTCATGAGATTATTGCTTTTGTAAGCCCTCTGGGACCTTATAACAGGTCCAAGATTCGTTTGCTCAGCGTTCAGTCTTTGGAAGTAATTCCACTCAGTCAAGTTCCAGTATTAATAAAGCCCTCCTAAACTTGCCTATATCCTGAAACAATCTGCCATTGAAAACCCTATGAAGGTCGCTATGAGTCAGATACTGACTCTACGGCACCTAACAACAACAACAAACTTGCCTATAGGGCTGGGATTTACCTCAGTTGGTAGAGCACTGCTCTATAGTCTCTGAGGTCCTGAATTGATTCCCAGCACCTCAAAAATGGGAGAAGGACATGGCAATCCACTCCCAATGTAATCCCAAAACAATCAGCCATTGAAAACCCTCTAAGGGTTGCTATGAGTCAGACATGACTCAAGGGCACCTAACAACAACAACAACAAACTTGCTTGTGGTCTCTCCACCCTCATTTGTCATGCAACATGATCTCTACCTCACTGTGAACAGCAAATGTGTGTGTGGTTCATGCACACACACATACACATAGATGTGTATATACATAAATACAGATATAATTTTTAATACACCATTTTTGTAATTCAGAGCAAAGCTTAAATCATTTCAAAAATCTTCCCAAGGAATAGAAAAAAGGATTGGTGGTGGTAGTGTTATGGTTATCTCCATGAACTTGCAAGGAAGATGAAGTCAAACAAGGTGAAGAGTCTTGCAGGTCACAAATCAAGTCATCAGCAGAACTGAAAAAGGAATCCAGGCTTCCTCACAGCAATACCCCCATATACCACATAGCTCTGTGTATCTTCCAGAATGTACAGGGTGCCATGTGGTCACTGCTTCCAGCATGAACATATATATTCCCTGATGAGGTAAGGGTTTAGGGATGCTGTTGCCTCCTTTTCTTTGTTACTTTCCTTTGTCTCATCCCATCACAGATGCTAAATAATTCATAAAATGTGGCTGACAAAACTAAAACATCTGTAACACCAAAGCCAGTTTTATAGAGAATATCAAATATTAAGGTGAAGTGACATCAACTTTTAAGCAGATATTTTAATTATGAAAATCAGGCCTCTACTGTATGAACTCATCAGAGGCCCTGCTGAGAGCTGTAAAGCAGAGATCCTGCACACCTGGGAAACCCTCGTGCCCAGGACCCCTGTACACATCCTCACCTGGGAATCCTCGCCTACCATTTTCTCCACGAACATCAAAAGCACTGAACAAATTTTAGGAAAAGGAAAAACAGAAACACTAAAACCAAAGACAGCATAGGTCTGGTCTTTGTACTATCATTTAAAGGAGCACAATTCAATTAGAAGAGATTACCTTCAAAATAACTCAGATCCTATTTAAGGAGAAGGAGGGCAAACATTGGAGGCAGGCCTGGGGAGCTGGTACACACCGTCTCATTTGTACCTTTTAAAACAGGCTTCCATTGTTCACCTGCCACGCACTTCCTGGGAGGCCTCCAGGGCTCCTGCCTTATAACATTTTGCTGTCTGAACACAAAACAATGAGGGGGAGTCTGCCTGTGTGTTTGCCCCTGTGAGTCATGCATTTTTGTTCCTACCAAATGTGGGTTGTTTGTTTCCTTGTTGATTTGCTATCTCTCTCTGTGTGGATTTTCTCTAATATTCTTCCAAAGGACCCCTACCTTGTAAGGATAGTCCCAGTGGGGGACAACAGGTGATTATGTGTGATCACAGTTACTGATGTCTACGGGAACTGGACGAAGAATATGCAAAGGAGAGGATCCAGAGGAGAGGGGTTTGAAATGCCTAGTCAGTTGCACTCTGACCTCCAGGCTAGAGACTTAGAAAATCACTTTAGGGCTAAACACCTTGCACTCATGTACATTAGGATTCAAGTCATTTTCAACCACCAAGGAACATCTCACCAAATGCTTTTGTGAAGGCACATGAGTGATGTGCTCCCAACAATCACAGTAGTAGGGCTGACACTTGCCCTGATGTTTGAGACATACCCAGATGGGTCCCTCTCTGAAACTGCCCACAGGACTGTAGGACAACACCTTCTATCCAGGCCTTATCTTCCAGCTCGTTCTGCCCTATAGAAACCTTTGCACTGTTTCCACACATCATGTTCCTGACTCTGCCTTCTATCATTAAAATGTTCTTTACTTTTTGGTAGTGCTGTGATTCAACTGGCAAAGACAGTACAGGAAAGATGGCCAAAGGAAAGGCAATCTGGGACCACCCCAGAGGCACCTTGACACAGAGGCCTGGATGCTCTTAGGAAGACAGTAAGGAGGAGACAAAGAGGCTGAGGCGGGTGGCCTACGTGCAAACACACAAGCAGGAGTAGCCAAAAGGAAGCAGATCAGACACCAGAGAGGACCCAAGGAAGGGTCCTCAGATACTACCATGAGGCATCTTAGACTCCAGAGGGAGGAAGTAGGAGGTTCCAAGAACTAGTGGTGCTTACACTGGAAGTGCAAGAACTGAGTAGCCAGAAATAAGGCAAATGCTGAAATTCTCTTCACACTCAAAATGACCTCACTGTATAGCCCCATTTCTGCCATCCCTTCAAAGCTTGAGTCCATAACAAAGGCCCTATTATCCTCATGTGGCACCTGATACTGCGGAGGTACCAATGATTATGGTAAAGATCCTATAATGATCTTTATAGAATTACACACCATAACTCTCTTTTCAAAGTATTTTTCACCACTACCATGTGTCTTAATTCCCACAACAAAGACACAAACACTATTAAGTAAATTCAGGCCCAAAAAGATTTAGAATCTTGCACAATGCCACACAAGTAAAAAAAAAAAAAAATATGCATTCAAACCCTGATCTTCTTTCTCATGTGAGGGCCTCCACTCTGTAGAATACATTGCTAGTCTACTTCTTATTCTCTTACTCCACATACAGATGACCCCTGACTTATAATGGTCCAACTTATGGTTTTTTTTAACTTTATGATGGTGTGACTGTGATATACAATGTAGAAACCATACTTTGAATTTGGAATTTCATCTTTTCTTTGGCTAACAACATACAGGATAATACTCTGTTGTGATGCCAGGCAGCAGCAGTGAGCCATGGCTCCCAGTCAGCTATGCAATCACTAGGGTGAATAACCAATCCCCTACAGTGTACCATGTTGCTAAGCTATGATGTTCAGTGGGTTAGGTATATTGAATATATTTTTGACTAAAGATATTTTCAACTTTACTACAGGAATGACATGACATAACCCCATCATAAGTTGAAGAATATCTGCACTATAAATTCCACTAACCTAGGCTTCTCTAAATCAGAATTGATGAGGCAATAAAACATAATTTGATACCCCCACTTACTTGGAAATCTGGGAGGTGCTATGGTAAATGTTGCCCATCCAGTATATCCAGGAAACTGGATAGGAAAACTACCACCCCAAAAATGGAGGAGGAAAAAAACCCAAAGAAATAAAAAATAAAAATCTTGTATTTGTTTAGTCATCTAGACAAAAATCACCAAATTAGTACCAATATGTAACTTTTTAAAATGATTTTGGTAAGTATAAATGATTTTAGTCATAAGACTAAATGTCAATGTTTTTACAAATTCAAAAAAAATGTCCTCCACACAGATAAAAAGTAATTGTACTCAGTCTGTTGGCTAAAATTAAAACAATAACAAATCATGTGGTTTTATTATATATCATACTATCCTATAACTCTCATTTTCTACTAATTCATATCTGCTTCTCTTTATAGAGTCTGGAGCAAAGTCGATTTTCAAGTATTTGTTGGATAGACAAATGCATGAAGGAATGAATGCACGTGGACACAAAGTTATTCTCCAAGTCAACTGGAGAGCAGCAGGCCCAAAGGACCAATCCTGGGCTTATGTAGTACACAGATACAGATGCAGGTCTAGCTGTTTGCTTGCTCTGCCATCACTGGTAAATTACCTCACTTCTTGACTCCAAGTTTCCTCCATGAGCAACACGAGGCTAATACTGAGTACTACACAGGATCAAATGAAGTAACAGACCTGGTCCTCTAGATTACAGGCATTAAAGAAGGTTATTCATCTCCACTCACTTTCTGTCTCATATTTACCATGACCCCCTTACATAACAACCTTAATAATGGTATATCAGTGTCCAAAAGACTGTTGTAAAATTAACAGCTAAACATCAAGTTTATTCACAATGGTTCTCAATTTCCCCACCACTAACATCAAACTTGTCTATTCAGGGTCTAAGGATAAGCTGTTACACACAGCGGGTGTTCAATAAGTGTTGATGACTTTGGAATAAATATCCCAGAGAACCAAAGCTTGCTCTTTTAGGCACCAATTCTCTTTTTATTTGAAAGCTTTTAAAAATGTATTACACAACTAACCACTATGCTAAAATAGTAAAGTAGAAAGAATTTTAACCTTTCCTTGAATCATGGTTATCAACACAAACTTAGACTTAGCACCGGAATAAAAGGAATAATTCCTTAATTTTTTTAAATACTTGATTTGCTCACACTCAATGTTACCAGATTTCTATGATACAGTCTTTCATTTATTCCTGTAGTCAACAGCTACTTCTCCCAGAAACGCAGGACACACTGAGAATGAACAAGTCAAGTCACTGCTATCTTCAAAGAATTTACTAGCAACAATCCTTAGGTATTTCTCATCTGTAATCTCATGATACGCACATTTGGTAAAAGATTCAAGAAGGGCCCCTGGGCCAATGAAGACTACTCTCTCCCTAAAGTCTCACACATAATACCTCCTCAAAAAGATGTTTACAAAGTGAATGAATAGTAGAAAGCTGTTTCCTATTTGTAGACTTTTTTCTAATTCATGGGTAGGCCCCTTGTTCACTCGGGGCTGTATTTGTTTATCTGCAAAGTAAGGCAACTGGGTTAAATCATCCCTAAGAGCCTTTCCAACAGTAATCTTCAATAAGCCCATATTTGTAAGCACATACATGTGATCCAGATGACAGAGCTGCTGGAAATATGACCAAGAGGTAGGTGAAGTATGGGAGGATACAATGAATAAACAAGGCATGCTTGCCTTATAATACAGATATCCCATCAAGGTATGGGATATCAAAGGTATTAACTTTGTACTGTGGAATGAATATAAAAAGAATTAGCTCTTTCTCTTCTTTCTCTCACCAGTAATGCCATATATAAGGTAGAAATATTGAACTTGGAGGGTAAACACATTGGCCCTTTTTTTCTGTGTCAAATGTTCTTAATAAGTGAAAATCCTAGTATATCTCAAAATAAGTCAACTGTGTTAAGGCAGATAAAACCTTAAAGGAATTTTTTTCCTAATAACTAAATAGAGTGTTTTCACTGACCCTTTGTTCCCAGCTATTTCTTCAACCACCACTTGGTTCATATATTAGCTTATCAGCACATTTGTTTAAATAATACTACAGTTTGAGTCTATGCACAGAAATTCAATTTGACTTACTTAAACTGCAGGCTAACTTTATTAAAATAAAAACTTCTAAATTAAAAGAGTTCAAGAGTTTCACACAGAAAGGAAATAGACATCTTCAAATAACAAGTCCATTATTCGTCAACAATCACATTTGGGAAGGCATTTTGAGCATTGCTTCTCCCCAGAGACCCGAGCCCAGGAAAGCCATGAACAGCCAACCTGTCCAGGTTGGATGGAGTTTCTTTAATTCACTTCTACAGAAGCTCAAAGTATACCTTGCTCAAGTACTATACCAATTTCATATTCCTCTAAGAGGAATATGAAAATGAATAAAATATATCATCTCTCCCTTGGAGAAAATGTAGCAAGACCAGGTACCTAAGAATAATGACATTAGAAAATGACAGCCCAGGACTGAATCCCAACTTTGCCACAATTAACTATCAAATTTGGGAAAACTACTTAACCTTACAAATTCAGTGTTATCATGGTTTGAATATAAAGTGTTCCCCAAAGGTGATGTGCTTCAGTGTTCAGTCCCCAGGTGGTGACACTGTCCAGAGTGGTTATGAAACTTCTGAAGGTGGGTTTCTCTCTTTGCAGAATTAGCTTACTGGGGGCAGGCCTTTCAATGTTTTTGCTCTAGCCCTGCAACCCAAGCCTCTCTGCTTCCTACTCACAAAGATGTAAGGCTGCCATGAGCCCTGCATCCTGCATGCCTGCCGGCCAGCATTATGGACTGATCTACTAACTGTGAGTTTCCAATCAATTTCTTCTCCCATATTTGTTTTCATTGGTTTTTATGCTGCAGTGATGACAGCTGACTAATACTAATGTCTTTATGTAACTAATGGTCATGATACAGTATCTACCTCAAAATGTTGTTATGGAGATTAAGTTATCACTCCTAAAGCATTAAACATAGCTCCTGGTACATAGGAAGTACCCAAGGTTAGTACTGTCATCATGATTATTATCATTATGAACATACAGCCTATGAGCTAAAAAAATTTTTTTTAGTTAGTAAATTTGAAGCTAACACAAATCTGAGAAAATGAAAAGATAAAAACTGGAAAATTATTTTTCCATGTTTCCTCAATATTCCTTCATCTTTCTGACAAAATCCAAACTATATCCATTCCTCCGAGAGAGGTAAGGATGAGCACAGTTGAAGAGAGATGAAAAGAAACACAGAAACATGAAAAAGAGGAGAGAAAAGGACAGAGAGAGGATGCAAAAGCAAAGACAAAGGGCAGATGTGGGTTGTCTGGTACCATTAGACAGGCAGGGAAGGAAGATGAAAGGGAAAGAGGAGGACTCTTCTCTCCCCAGAAAATCCATCCTAAAGCCTAGAGCTTCCATGCTTATCTTTTCCTATTTCTGTGCTTCTTTTTCCACTGTTTACAGTTTTCCACTATTTTGTTTTATGGAATATTAGATGTAGAAAGGAACTCAGAATTCACCTAATCCAATCTTCTTATTTTATACATGGGAAAAACTAAGGATCATTGTGACAAAATCTTGCCCCAGGTTGTGGAGCTGTCATGGCACAAACAAAATAAAAACTGGTCTCCCCAAGACTCTGTTGTCTCCCTTAGGACAACAAAATGAGTACATTTACCCAAACGCAGTCTGGCTGGCTCTTTTCCCATTTGGCAGACACATAAATTTTTCTCTTGGGAAGAAAATCTTGAGAAATATTTTTAAATGAATTAGCAAGAATCTTACTGTTTTTAATCCAATAAACATGTTTTATTATTAACTTTATTGCCTGCTAAGCCTGAAGTTAGGTTTTTCTATGCTTGGGCAGGTCCTGCCCAGCCAAGAACAGGACAACCAGATTGCAATTAAACAGATACTCCAATTTGGGCCATAACACACACACACACACACACACACACACACACACACACACACACACACACACACACCCACCCCTCCACCCACCCATGCATACATAATCTCAAGAGGCACCTAATCAAAACAAAGTTTGAACCCACAGTCATTATTCTAGCATGTTTAGAAGGAGGTAACAATGGGCTTAAACATAAATAAGATCGTTTGCCTGGCACAGAATCGGCAAGTGTTTCGATCTGCTGTACATAGGGTCGCTATGAGTCGGACTCGACTGGACAGCACCTAACAACAACAACTGAATGTTTTAAGATATAGCTCTGCTAATACAGTGACTTCAAATCAGCAATTTTCCAGAGGAGGAACAAGTTACTTGTCAGTGCTCTCTATGCTATTTCTACTCCAGCAGCAAAATGCAGCCTGTTGAGTTACTCAATAAGCTGCCACAGCCAGCTTCTGGATGTCCCCAGTACACTTTGTCCAAACAGGTGTACGGCCTATGTGTTCATCTTTCCTTATTCTCAGCCCTCAACTCCACAGTGGAACACTAAGGTTCTGAAGTTAGAGGCCTTTAATCATAGATAATTAAGTATATTTTCCTCTTGCTATAGTTCAGCTCCTTAAGGACAAGGATCTAACTAAAACAAACAGGGAACCAAAAATAAATAAATAAAGTGCTGCTTGCTTCTACACTCCTTCTTCCTTTTCCCTAATATAAGGGTTGTTGTTTGTTGTTGTTGTTGTTGTTAGGTGCTGGGGAGTGGAGTCCCACTCAGCAACCCTGTGCACAACAGAATGGAACACTCCCTGACCCTGTGCCATGCCCGGCATTATGTCAGTGCTTCTCTGGTGTTCATAGAGTTTTCAGTGGCTGATTATTTCGTGATTGTTTCAGAAGTGGACTGTCAGGTCCTTCTTCCAAGGCTACAGCACTCGGTATCCCTAGGCAGACTCCCATCCAAGGACTAACTTGGCCCAACCCTGTTTAGCTTCTGAGTATCAGGGTAGTATCTTTCTCATTTGCTTCACCATATGAGGCTTAAAGGTATGAACTGGCTGGGACAAAAGGAGATTTGGCAGTCTTCTCGCAGTTGTTTAGGAACATCTGAATCTGGGCCACTAAAAATAACTCAGTTCCACTGTCTAAATACATGTTTACTTTTCATAGACTAGATGTACATAAAACTGGTTTTTTGGAACCATGATTGGTAAGTATTATTTACACAGCTCTCTCCTTGACTACTACTCGGTGTTTTGTTTTTCTTTTTCTCTTTTTCTTTCTTTCACATCAGATGTAGACTGACCACTAGGGTGGTGGCAGCTGTGGATGTCATTCCCACTCAAGTGAAATTAACAATAGGAAAATCATAACCCAAGATTATAAAAAACACTGGTGAAAAATCAATGTTCAAAGCTTGGGAAGAGTTGAGCCAAGATGTGAAAGTTTCTACGGAAAAAATAAAATAAAAATAAATAAATAAAATTTTTTAAAAAGTTGCTGCATCCTCCTACCCTGCACGCCAGCCAGCCAACAGCAGCTCAATCTCTCCAGATGCCTCTTGGAAAAAAGAAACGCCACAAATGTAACAGGAGTTGAGATCCTGGGGGAGCCAATTAGATTTAAGCCACTTTCAAAATTCTGTAAAAGAAAAAAAAAAAAGCATTAGAAAAAACTTGACACTTGAAATGACATTTTACATGTTCTGCTTTGGGCCTGTGGAATACTACTGATATAATGGCTAGTTGTCATGCTTATAAAATAAACCTTGGGTTTTTAATAGAAGAGAATTATTACCTAATAAAACAAACTTAGCTTCAGAGGGAGAATGTGGCACATCAAATCTAATAGGTACTTCAGCCTTTATCTTTGGAACTGTCAGCCAAACATGACAAATTAGGCCAAGGTCAATGGCAGATATGTGCTGAGAAACCTTCCTACTATGGCTTGCTGCTGGGTGTACTTTGAGTTTCCTGTAATTGTCTGGCAAGTCTTTGGGGAAGGAATATTACAAGACAAGAGGAATTCTGAGAAGCCATACAAGGGTACTCAATGGCATTGTGATAACCTGTGGCAAGAGAAGTTGGGGTCTGGTCAGGAAGGGAAGAACCCAGAGAAGAATACAGTATCTCCATAGAGTCAGAAGCCAGCATGAGTTTTAGTTGGTGGTGGAAAGAGAGGCCCTGTAGTCCCTTGACTCCTGGATCTCTCCAGAGTTTGCTACACTAATATGACGGATATTTCTGAGTTCAGTATAATCTTTCCTAATTAGACACAAAGCAGATGTGTCAAAGATAACAGAACCAAGCAAAAGGCAGTGAGATTTAAAAATAGACCAACTTCAATTGGATTTCTGAGATGGTTTCTCTTCATGCCAGGTTGAAGCTGTCGTAGTACCACCACCAAAGATGAATGAAGGTTCAACCACATTATCCCACCTAACACCACTTGCTCCTTTACCTCCTCTTCAATATGGCATCAAAGAAATTGCATCTAGGAAGCCAAAAAAGGAGATAAAGGAAGCATGGCCTCTTAAAAACCATTCCTGGGCTATTAGGCAAGACAATCTTTTGTTCAATCATGTCATAGTTGAATATTGGGCTACATCACCTCAATTTCCACTTCCCAGTAGAAAGGGTCATTATTTCATTGCTTCTGGCAGGAAATTCTGGTCTATGAATATGTGTTAGGTACCTTCTCTATATCAACCACTGAACCATGTCATGAACACAATGAGAAGATAACTCTGTTCTGCCTCCACAGAGATCACCCTCCAAGCTAATGAAGATGTATATCTCTGCTCAGGAAGCAACCTCATCTGCTGAAACCAGATTATCTTTGGGGCCCACCTTAAATGTCATCTACTCCATGAGGTTATCCTAACCAGAAATAATATCTCCCTCACTTGAGCACCTATGTCCTTTTCTATCTTTAGTTTTACCCACTGATACAATTGTCTTATTGCCATTTAAATTCTTTGAGCAATATTTTAATGACTGGTAAGAGTGATAAGTGTCAGAAAATGTCAAGTCCTTGAGTCTTGTGTAGTACAGACAAGTATTTCTATTATCAAGAAACTGAAATGATCCAGAACTTCACCCAGCTATACTTGATGGGACACTAAAACAGAATTATCAAAGGAAAGGAAGATGAGCAACAGGAAGAAAAAGCTTTTTCCAAATTAAGGAAGATGAGCAAAAGCTTGATGTCCCAGCATGTTTCCTAATACAGATATTTAAAATGTAGTACATTCTGCTGACCTTATAAGTAGTCATGAAAGGTAATCAAAAGTCATCTTAAAAAAATATCTTCAATCCCCAATAGCACCTCTAATCCATACTGGTGGTAGAAATAACTGGGAGACAATAATATCTTTGTTTTTGATGCCCTGGAATCCCTCTGAGGACTATCACCCTACAGAGAATAGGTAATCCTCAGAAGCAATTGAATTCCCATGTTTGCATTTATCACACTGAATATGACTTCTTTAGAGAGAAGGAAGGATTAAGAGCTAATTAAACTAATGTTCCTTCATGCATAGTATCTATAGTCAATCACAGACACTGACAGGCAATGTCTTTATGGATTTGGGGAACTATTATTACACTAGAAAATTACAAAATACATTGTATTCAGCCAAACCAAAAAAATTTCATGGTCATAGCTAAATAACATAAATATATGATCTTTGAAATGTTTTTCAAATAAATGGTATTTAGGATATCTCTTTAGACCAGATAGGTTTTAGGAATTACTATTCCTTCAGCATTTGCTTTCTTTTCATTGAGCCTCATTGTGCAAATCATGATTCTCTTCCTCAATTTTCAAGGATCCTCAAGGTCATTGTCTCCATCGTTTGCTCTAAACACAACTTGGTGCTGAAGAGTCTGCCTCAGCTTACAAATTCACTTGGATGACACTTTCCCACACTGTTTCTTCATACTTCTCTATATCCATATCTAGTGGATCTTCCTTTTCCTGCAAAAAATTTTACTTCTCAGTAATTGCAAACTGCTTCCTGCATATATTCCTTCTACTCCCCTGGGTAGGTGGCTGCCAGGAAGGCAAAGAGGAGGAGGAGCTTTTTGATGCTAATGAGGCCTGTGTGCAGAACTCAGAGTTAGTGGTGAGGAGCTGGGTATGGGTTCTCTGGGGAGCCCAGGTGAGCAAAAGTGTAAGGGCACAGCTGAGAGTCATTTGGGCATGTTGCTGTTAGCTGAGAGCAGGTATTCCAGGGCCTAAGCAGTAACCTGTTAATGGCTTACATAATGAAGATGAGTCAGTGTACTTGGCAATTCAGACTCAGAACTGTGTAAGGCCTTAATTCAAAAGGAAATTCTCGGAGAAAAAAATTAAGTGGTGATAGATTTATTTTCATTAAGGTGCTAGTGGTGGGATAAAGGATAATGAATTATGGACATCTATATTCCTCTGCTGTTTTCATGTTCCTGGACTTTGTAAGGATTGCGAGCTCCACTTTGAGCTCAGCCAGAGCTGCCTCCTGAGCATTCTGGGAACCAGAGCACCCTGGCCTGCCCATTACTTATCAGACAAGCCCCTTGCAGCCTTCATAGAAACCTGCCCCAGCATTTTAGAAAATCCAGAAAGAAAAAATGGTACATGGTTTAAACACTCAGAAATCTCCAATTATAAGTGAAGTCTCAGCCAATATATACCAACCAAGGAGTTCGAAGGCATATGTGAGTCCTTAGGTTAATCTTTGAACAGGTTTTTGACCCTCTCATGACTGGAATGGCAAAGAAAAAAATGTCTGACCAAAATAGAGAAAATTCATGGCAAGACTTAAATATTGGGACCTAGTAACAAAAAACAACCTTAAGAAGCTGTTGGAATATTCCAGAACTTTGCATTATTTCATTCCATCTTCAAAATAATATTTTGAAGTCAATGGTCATGTTAATATTCTCATTTTTAGGATAAGGAAATCAAAGCTTAGTTAGCTTAATTAACTCATTCAAGTCTCACCAGGTATAGATGGGATATGAAATTACTTATGCTTATCAGTGGTCAATGATATTTTCTATTAGGATTGGCTTATTTCCATGAAAAAAAAAGTGAGCAAACAAAATAGTTCCTAAATAAATAAATAGAATAAAGAAAAAGAACCTGGAGGGCTCTTCAACTTTACTGTCAGTTCACTTCTGTTATCTTACTTAATGAGGTTCTGGAGTTGAACCATGTGAATGTTCACCCACAGAGCACAGGGTTTGTTCATAGCCAAGTGATTCTTCTGTTAAAGTTTCCCATACAGACTCGGACCACACTTGCATGGTATCATGTTTTTTCAAGTGTGATTTTGTCCCCATTTGGCTATTCCAAGTGGCCCACGCCCAGGAACTGAGTTTCCTGCTGTGTCTCCTGGGGGGAGTAGTGACATCATGGGAACAGCATCTGTCCTCTCTCTTATGACTCAACTGAGAATGTCACCAAAGAGCTGCTACTGCTAGTCCAGCAGCAATTAATTATTCCATCTGCCAAGCAAATTTGTGCAGAAAACAGCATACTACCTCCATCCCAGCCCCAAATAAAAATGGAAAAAGCCACAATAAGAAATTACTCTGGCAAAACTGAAAAGAGAGGTCAACTTTATCCACATCCTCTCTGCTTCTCACAGAAACACATACATTCATTTCCATTTTCATCTTGTCAAAAGCAGGTAGAATCAGAATTTTCTTCCTCCTCTATGTTCTCACACTACTTTGTACAAATTACTAAATTACAGTGCTCACCATATTGTCCTATAATTAGATTTTAGGTGTCTGCCTTCCCACTAGTGTAGTAGCTCATTTTTCCCCTTAACATTTGTATCCCAAGCATCTAGTATCATGCTTAATACATATCTGTTAAACAAAAAAATGAAAGATTGAATGGAAAAATGAATAAATGACAATGTGGTCCAGGAGCCTAACTAGGGCAAAATGAAATGTTTTCTCTTCTCTATTCTTTAGACTAAAGATGGTTGACCCAGACTGGGGTGGGCAGATCATGTCTGTTTAGAGGACTAGGTGTCTAGATTGTTTGGCACCTAATGAATGGGTGTTATGTGTAGTTACATATGTATGTATCTCAGTTTCCTTTGCTCCTTATTCTATACATCTCTTCTAATTTAGCACTCACCAAGCCAGCCTATTTCATGATTTGTCTTCTTTGCATTTAATTAATTCAATTAAAATCATTGCTCTTAATAAAATTATTCTTATTCTAAGTTCCTGGTGGATAGGAGCTATGACTTGGTATGAGCTCCACAGTGCTGCCCACAACCTGCCAACCACATTTCAAGTACAATGCTGTTGGATATTCTGTAAGACCCAGTACTGACAAGGCCTCTCCTCTTGCAGAAGCTATGGTCAGTGGGAAGAAAAGAGATAAACAGTAAGGCCAATGAAGTGCACTAACTGTAGTGACAGAGGAAGCTCAGGGAGCTAAAGGGTACGCACCTGATGTGAAGATCAGGAAGGGGCCTCCTAGGCAAAGTCCCCTTTTCGTTTTGATCTAAGAGGTAAGTGAGACCCAATCTTGTGAAAGGAAAATATGGGAAAGAGGAGAAGGTTCAGACAAGAGAAACACAGTATAAACAAAACATTTTAAGAAGTTAAGAAAGACAAGAGTTTAAGCAAGGAGGTGGACTTAGGCTTCAGCTAATTCATTCTAAAGGCAATGGAAAGCCATGAAGGAATTTTAACTGAGGTGGTCACATTTTGATCTGAGTTTCAAGAGACACTTGGCTTATATGTAAAGACATACAGCCTTGGGAATTGCATCATGAGAGGGGCTAACTGTAGTAATAAGCATACCCTCAACATGTTCCTCTTAGCAAGATTACTTAGGCTGGCACATAGAAAATGGATTATGAGACTGTGAGAACAGATGTATAGAAACCACTTGGGATGCTATTTCTATACTCCAAATGAGGATAGTGATGGTGATGGTAGAAATGGACAGAAGTGTATGGATTCAAGAGAATACCAAGAAGACAGAATTAACAGGCTCTGCCAATTGACTAGATCAGGGATTGGCAACAAAGTTGTAAAGCACCAAATTAGAAATGTTTAAGCTTTGACAGCCATATGCTTTCTGTCACCACTACTCAGCTCTTCTGTTTTAGTGAGAAAATGGACAGAGAAACAAGCAAATGAATGAGTGTATTTAGGTGCTAATCAAAATCAATTAAAAACTAGCTAACAGGATAAATTTGTCCCAAGGCTGAAGCATGCTGATTTCTGGATTCTTTGAAGGATATGGCAATCAGAGCAGTAAAACATGGCTCCCAGTATGTGGTTTAGGCTTCTGGTTGGCCACAGCTACTACTTATAGGAAAAGAACACAGGAAAAGAAAGGGGGTAGTGGTCAGTTTAGACAAATTTCAGTTTTAGAGACCTGAGAAATATCACCCAAGACATATCTGATAAGCAGTTAGATATCTGGATTTTGGTTTCAGAACAAAGACCTGGGCTCTAGAAAAAGATACATGTATTTTCCTTTGGGTATATTCCCAGGAGTGGTATAGCTGGGTTGTATGGCAGTTCTATCCTTAGTTATCTAAGGTATCTTCATATTTATTTTCAAAGTGATTAAACTAATTTACAGTCCCACCAGCAGTATAAAAGAGTTCCTTTTTCTCTGCATGCTCACCAGCATTTGTTATTATTTGTTTTGTTAATCTTGGCCATTCTTACTAGAAATGGAATCTCAGTGTTGTTTTGATTCGCATTTCCATAATGGCCAGGGATATTGAGCACTCTTTCATGTGTTTGTTGGTCATTCATACTTCTTCATTTCAGAACATTCTGTTCAGTTCCATTGCCCACTTATTTAGTGTGTTATTTGTTGTCTTAGTATTTGATTTCTTAAGTTCTTTGAATATTCTAAAAATATACAAAAAAGTCATCATACCACCCAGACACCTGAACTTCTATATTTAATGCAGCACTCTTCACAATCCCAAGGGTATGGAATCAACCAAGATGTTCAACAACAGAAGAATGAATTTTAAAATGTAGTATATATACACAATGGAATATAACTCAGCAATAAAGAATGAAATTACGTCATTTGCAGCAAAATGGATGAATTTGAGAACACCATCTTAAGCAAACTAACCCAGTCCCCAAAAGAGAAATACCATATGTTCTCATTCATATATGGGAACTAAATCTAACCTAAAGGAAGAACAAAAACATACATATGTAGATATATAAAAATTAACAATCATACTTGCCTAAGAAGGAAAAATATAAGAGTAGAAAGAAGGGGGAAGGGAGCTGGTAAGGGCAGCAGAGGTTGCAAAAGGGGGTAAGGGGAGGAGTATTAATACAGAGGGGTAAAGGGAGAGAGAATAATCTCAAAATACACGATGCAACTATACAAATAAATGGGAAAAAATCAATGAGAATATAACCCATGATTGCATATGATTTTTATTACATATTAATCAAATGGTTCTGGAAAATATGTAAGTTGGTGAAAGTGTAACCAAAAGTGATGTAATACTCGAATAATAGAAATAACAAAAGTCTTGTTACTCTGTATCCCACCAACACTTATAAATAAAGGGGAAAAGGGATACGTATATTTGGGATTTGTTATACGGTAGCCTAAATTATATTAATAAACCACCCAAATTCAGTGACTTTAGTAATACATATAAGTCTATTTATACATGGTGATACAAAGAACTCTCCTGGGGAGAGGGAAAACAACCATTCCAAGAATCTGCCCAATAGCAACATCCATTCTACTCAGCCAAAAGGAGGAAAGGTGAGAAGGAGCACTTGTAGGAAGTTCTTCTGAAGAGCTCTTACATACATACCCACACCCAACTGACAGGAGGCAGCATTAGCCATTTTTCTAGGATCAAGAGTGGAGTAGATTTTGGTGGACAGCTACCAGTATTCACCACCAGAGTCAAAAGTACATACAAAAGCCAGGAAGACATGAAGACGAATAAAAATGATTCAGATGACTGCAAAGCATGACACCAAGTTCAGAGCTCTAAAGAACACCAATATTAGGAGATGAATTGACATAAAAAGAGGATCCAACAAGATAGAAGAAAAACAAAATGAAAACAAAACTAGGAGATTGGGTTAGATACTTAATGAATGAATGTATGCAGCAATGAGTACAAATTTAGTCATTAAGCACTGAGCCCATCTCTGACAAGCTGACACTTATTGGATACCTCTGATATTTAGATGAAAATGAGCCAAAGTCCATTTAAGAGAAAATGGCAAAATCAAATCTTAAAAAATAGCCAGATTTACATTCCTATGCAGATGGATTGCTTCAGGGCTGTGTTGTAATAGTCATCTATTCCACTCATTTTTGTGGCCATAAGTCAATCTATATAGGTAAAATGTATATTCTACCTCAAAAATTTTATATGATCTTATACACATGACTGTATTAATATAAATATGAATGTATACCTGTCTCTGTGTATACACACACTTAGCACTCAGAATATTCATTACCAGAATATACTTCCCTTTTGCTTCCATTTTTGCAATTCTCCATGTTCTCTCTTTTGCTCAAACGTTCTCCTTCACCTCCCACCCTACCCCATTCTTGGATCTGGGTGAGAACACTAAAGAAAAGATGCTAGCTTCCTTGACATTTTAAGCCTTGCTCCATTATTACAAAATGCAACTGAGTCTATAGCTTAAATAAAATACACAGGCAGGAACACCTATGCCCCCTTCCTGGGTTCTTCCACCCAAGAGGCTTCAGCTAGAAAGAGAGGAATCTAAGAGAATGCTGGCACCTTACCATATAGCAGAGCAGTATCTATTAATTTGCCCTATTCTTTCTTTTAGAACATAAGGTCTTTGAGGAAAGAAGAGTGTTCTGAGGGTTTTGTATTTAGACTACTCTTTTTTTGGCAGAATAACAGCCACTCTTGCTTATAAACAAGTTTTTTTTAAAGACAAGCAGATTTTTAAAAAGTGATCTGCCCATAATGTACACAGAGAGTAAAGAGAAAAAAAATAGTAACCTCCTCCACCTGCACAGCATTAATTATTAGTCTAGTAAATCTGACCAAATGACTATTTATAAGGCTGACCCTGAACACCATGGTATTCAATAAATATAAATTGAAGTTAGTGACAATGTTACCCATATTTCCTTACTTAATGACACTCGGTTGGCAGTTCCTTAGCACCAGTCATGCACATTTTATTCTTCTTTTACTCCTCTTCACATTGTAACTCATACCAAGTGTGAATTTAGCTATTGGAAATAACCTTCCAATTAGTAAAATTAATTCCCCCTTTGATTTGAAAGAGATCAGCCAATATATATAAGCAAAGAAATACTTTGCAAGCAACATTTCTGCCCTTGCTTCTGAGGTGAGATTTTCTATCAGCTCCAAGAAGTCTTTCTTATTGCTATTTTTATAGGGTCATCATTATTCAAAGTCTGCCAGCTTCAAATCTCATCTGCAAAGTATATCTAGAAATTTTAGCTGCTAATATAGATAATGTATGAAACTGAAAAACTGCAACTCTTCCCTACTGGCTGTTAAATATGTTGTTAGTTGTTAGGTGCCATTGAGTTGGTATCCGACACATAGCAACCCTCATAGGGTTTTCAATGGCTGACTGTTTCGGGATTACCTTGGGAGTGGATTGCCAGGTCCTTCTCCCATTTTTGCAGTGCTGGGAATTGACCTTGGGACCTCAGAGACTGCAGTGCAGCACTCTACCAACTGAGCTAAATCCCAGCCCAAAATTGTTGTTGTTGTTAGGTGCCATCGAGTCCGTATCCGACACATAACAACCCTCATAGGTGTTTCAATGGCTGACTGTTTCTGGATTGCGTTGGGAGTGGATTGCCAGGCCTTTCTCCCATTTTTGCAGTGTTGGAAATTGAACTCAGGACCTCAGAGACTGCAGTGCAGCACTGTACCAACTGAGCCAAATCCCAGCCAAATGTTTGTTGTTTTTAGGTGCTGTCGAGTCGAGTCCGACTCATAGCAACCTTCATAGAGTTTTCAATGGCTGACTCTTTCGGGATTGCCTTGGGAGTGGATTGCCAGGCCCTTCTCCCATTTTTGCGGTGCTGGGAATTTAACTCAGGTCCTCAGAAACTGCAGCGCAGAGCTCTACCAACTGAGCTATATACTTTTTAAAAATTCTAGAATTTTTCAGCTAGACTGAGGAGAAGCTATGGGAGAAGGGCAGGAGTTAGCCAGCATGACGTGTACTCAGCCTGTGAAAAGTCATAGGCATTTGTTTAAAAGAATATGTGAGTGCAACATTCATTGTTTGAACACTATATCTAATGCCTTCAAATTGCATCTGGGCTGGAAGCCCATTAATTGTATTTGGTCAGATCCTTCTTTTATCTCTGTCATTCTCCTAAAGTGCACAAGTCAACCTTCTCATCAATTCTGCCTCATGAGACACTTTCATCTCTTCTATGTCTAGAGAACTGAGGCCATTAACCAGTGTCACTCTTCATGTGTATCATCCATCACTATTCATAAGTAATCACCAACAGGTCTCTCTCACCTAGCCTTGCTCTATCCCACCTCAGTTCAGGTCCCTATCACCTCTTTTCTGGACTAGTATAGAAACCTCTAGTGTCTATGATATAATTTTTCTAGCTCCATCCTACTAATCTTCCATGAAAAGAAAAAAAGTCTACCTACAACACAAATCAGATGATATCACGCTTTTGCTGAAAACATTTTAACAATCTACACTTATCACATGGCAGAGGGAACCCTCAAACATTAGGCACCTGACTATGGCTACAACCTCACATTGTACCACATATTATTTCATACCAGACACACATAGCTGCTAGTTCTTCCTTCTGAGATGCTGTTCACACTCAAGTCTCCGTACTTACTCATCACCCTATCACATGCCCTTGACTCATGTCTTCTGTACCTTTTAACTTCATTCAGGTTCACCTCCTAGAAGCCTGGCTCTCTCTCTCAATACTGTCCACACCCTCTCTACCAAACTCTATGCATGAATGCTAGTAATTCTGTGTGGTAATCTATGTTGTATTTCCAAGATGGCACTCAGCATCCAATTTTTTTTTATATATAGCATATATACTTTTATAATTTAAAAAAAATCATTATTGCTGGGCACGGTGGTACGTATCAGTAATCCCAGCGACTTGGGAGGTGGAGGCTGGAGGATCAAAAGTGAGACCAGAGGCAGTCTGCATAATTTAGAGAGACACTGTCTCAAAAAGCAAAAAAATGAGCTGAGGGTGCAGCTCAGCAGCACAGCACTTGCAAAGCATGCAAGCACGAGGCCCTGGGCTCAATCCCCAGTAACACACACACACACACACACACACACACACACACACACACACAAAATCATTCTCAACAATATAATTATTTCCAGGGCTTAATAAGAACGAAAAAAAAAAAAAACCCAAAAAACAGGCACTGTGGTGTGCACCTGTATCACTAGGGACTTGGGAGGATAGCCAGGAGGATCTTGAGTTCAAGGCCCAAGACAGCCAGCACAACTTATTGAGACTGTTCCCAAAAAAGAAACTAAAAAATTGCTGGGGGTACAACTCAGTGGTAGAGTACTTGCCTAGCATGCATGAGCTCCTGAGTTCAACCCCTCAGTACTCCAAAAGAAAAAAAACTACAAAAGGCTGGCACTATATCATATTGGTAGAACTCTTGCCCAGAATATACAAGGCCCTGAGTTTGATCCCCAGCACTTGAGGGGAAAAAAATAAAACAGAATGTAGTGTGGCACAGGCCTATAATACCAGTAGTTGGAGGCTGAGGTTGGAGGATCAAGAGTTGAGAGGCCAGTCTGGGCTGCACAGTGAGTTCAAGGCCAACCTGAACTACATAGAAGACCCTGTTTCAAAAAAATAAAAATAAATAAAAATAAATGGAAAAACAACACACAAAAAATAGTGTTCCTGGAATGGATCCTGAAAGGACGAGTCACACAGATGAAAGAGCTATTGTTTTAACAAAATTATACCAACCATGAACAAGGAACTCTCAAAGAGCACCTTCAACAGTTTTGTCAAATCCAATTAACACAATACCACAGGACCACCTAAACTACTGTCTGGATTAACACTATCAATTTCCTTTTCTGAATCTTTCCCATGAACAAGATAGTCAGTTATCATTCTGATTCCAGTGAACATAAAACAACAATGAATTGTTTCCTATTCAGAAACTGATCACTTTTATATTATAAAAGGAGGTAGAGCTCATTTTTTCTCATTCATTCATTCTCCCCCTCCTCCTTCCCTCCCCTCTCTCTCTCCCTCCCACCTCCTTCCCTCATCTTTAGAAACAAAAAAGCCTAAAATGTTGGACAACCTTTCAGACTTAAGATAAATCAAAGAATAGGTTACCAGAACATACTGCAAACCTACACATATATCTCTTATTTATTTTTTCTTAAATGTCTGTGATTAACTAATAGTTCTCACAAAAACAGATGGGTATCAGAATAAGCATTGGAAAAATACAACAAGAAAAATGTCAACTAATGAAGCTTTAAATTCTATAAATTTTATTACCTAATATCAGCTTAAGTCCATCACATTAAAAATAGGATTTTATCAACCTTGGGGAGCAAAGGGAAGCTAAGACTTAGTGACTGGTCTTTCTGAGAACAAAAGAAGTAAAAGTTATTTATGGTGACCTTTTAATGTTTACCTTAGAGCTGCTAATCAGATGTAAATTGTCACCCCATGGATATGCATAATCAACTTTATTCCCTTTGCTAATTGAGAAATAGAGCTGTTAATGTCAAGACACATTTGAAAAATGTACCAAGCTTGCTCTATGGAGCAAGTTCTTTTTAAAAGTCAGAGTTTCCATATGGTGAAATCATGGAAATTAGGCTGGGGGTGGGGGAAGACTAATTTGTTATGGAGCTAGACTATGCTAGAACAAAATCAGTCTTAACAGCCCCAAATCTGGGAAATCTGACCCCTTCTTATGTTCAAAAATAACTCCCTCAGCTCCCCTGAAAAATCACCCCCTCCAAAGTTCCTCTACTGCTGAGTTTAGGCTTCCTACCTGGCAGTGGCTCTGGCTAAGCAGTCACTTTGCCAGGACTCTTAAGTCACCTTGGTTTCCACAAGTTACTCACTCCTTCTCTTTCATTGGACTCACTGGTGGGTCTTCTATAGAGCTTCCTTTAAAACTCACCACCAGGAGGTAAAAGAGTCTTACCTCAAATGTGTAGAAAGAGTACAAAATTTTCCTTGGAGTGATATTTTGAGATTGCTGTCATCTTTTAATAGCAGATACAGAAAGATATATGATTTTAATTTATTGATAATTTTAATGAAGATGCAGTTGGGGCAGTGGCTGATGACAAAGGACCATTCCACCCTCTCTCATTCCAAGATAGGACCTACTTCTACTTCTTTACAAAGACTCCCTTATTTGATGATACCCCTTTCAACCCTCTTCTTTGAGGTGATCATCATTATTAGTGAATATTCTCTCCCTTAAAATAGCTTGATTAAAATGCTCTACTGTCTGGGGCATTTTGTTTTTACTACAGAGCATAGAAGAAATTACAGTCACCCCTGAGCCCAAGCCCCAGCTATCCTCTTTTCATAGGCATGGCCAACAAACATTCTGTTTCTAATGAGAATCAAAAACTCAAGTAGCAAAGTAAGAGAAGTGCAAACACTGTAATCAAAGTACATCTACTGCACCCTGCAAGGTATAAGGAGAAAGAAGGGTGGGTAGGATTTAATCCTGAGCTAGCCCACATTTCAAACTCAGGCTATCCCCAGACTCTGCAGAGTGATAAGTTCACAAAGCTACATCTCATAAGAGCCATACACTTATCACATGACAGGTGACAGGATTAGGGGAGCAAGTATGTATTTCGAAAAATGGTTCTTACTCCATTTCTACCCAACTGCATGAACCTGAGTAGGGTCACTTAACTTTTTTGAACCTTGATTTCTTCTTCTCTGAAGAGCTTTAACTGACCTAACCTCAGATAAAAGGCCAAATTTGATTCAAGAAAATGTATGCAAATGTTTTATCTGTTTAAATTTTCTAATATTTTCTTCAGAGCTGGGGTTTAGTTCAGTTGGTAGAGTTCTGTGCTGCACTCTCTGTGGATCTGGGTTCAATCCCCGGCACTGCAAAAACAGGAGAAGGATGTGACAAGTCCACTCTGGAAGCATCCCAATACAATCAGCCATTGAAAACCCTATGAGGGTCACCATGAGTCAGACTCGACTTGAGAGCACTTAATAACAACAATATTTTCTTCACTTGATTTTTCGAAATAATAGCCTTAATGAGATATGATTTGTATACGATACAAATTCTCCCTTTTCAGGTGTACAATTTGGTGGCTTTTAGTATATTTATATGGTTGGGCAACTATTGCCACTATCAATTCTAGAACATTTTCATCATCATAAAGGGAAACCCCATATCCATTAGCAGTCACTCCCTATCTCACCCCCTACAGTTCATGGTAACCACTACTGTACTTTCTATGGATTTCAATATTCTGGACGTTTTGTATGAATGGAATCATATATGTGACTGGCTTCTTTCACTTAGCATATTGCCTTCAAGGTACATCCATGGTGCAACATGTGTCGATATTTCATTTCTTTTTATGTCAGAATAAAATTCCATTGTATGGATATACCACATTTTATTCTGTCCTTCAACGATCAATGGATATTTGGACTATTTCCAATTTTTATTTGTTATAAACAGATGTTATTAGTATTTATGAACAGGTGATTATGTGAACACATATTTTTAGTTCTCTCAGGAATATACCTAGGAGGAGAACTGCTAAGTCACAAGTTAACTATGTTTTATCTTTTGGGAAACTCTGAAACTGTTTTCCAGAGTAGTTTCACCATTGTCTTTACTATTTGACCTTTTTTCATTCCTTTTCTGTTGCTTTTTGGTTGTATAGGCTCAGCAGGGGAAAAAATGGATGTTTGCAAAGATATTTTCTACAGAATAGGAAATTTTTTTCTATTGTACATCAATATAAACATGACAAAATGGTTTATATGAGGTGGGGACCATAGAAGGTGGCAGTGTAGTGCACATATCAAGGGTATCCATACCAAGCAACAATGATGTCTGCAGCAATGATGACCAGTTGAGGACAATCTGAGTGGGGTCTGATACAGCAATAAACCACATATATGCACACATACCAATACATTTATCCCTGGTGTTTTCTCTATAACAAGACAATTCAATAGGCAAATAAATAATGACAAAATACATTGGGTATTTTTTTTTTTAAAAAAAACACAGTATACAAGGCCAAATATTTCCAGTCAGGTATATCATAGGGAAGATTACTTATGGGAGCAGACAAAATCTTTGTTGGCTCTTAAAGGACAACAAAGTTTTAAAGAGGCAAAAATATTGAGGGACTGCATCCCAGAGAGAACTGTACAGATAAGGACAGAGGGAAGAAATGAGAATGAAGAGTTAGAAAAAGGTGTCAGAGAAGGAGGGTGAACAGACTTTCTGCCAATTATAGAATATGAAAATTCAGAAGGTAGAATGGCTCCAGGTTTTTGGCATGGAAGATGGGAAAGATGATTGTGCCATTAACAGAAATATGGGTAAAGTTCAGAGGAGGAGCTGGTATGAGAGAAAAGGTAATCAGTTCAATTTTCGACATCTACTGAGCTTCAGGTACCAGGGAACATATCCATTAGGGGTCCACTAGGCAGAGAAAAACATGGAATTGGAGTTTAAGAAATATATTTCTTAGGGGAGGTCATTGCCAAGGCCTTTAGAGAGGCGAAGAGGGAAAAGAAAAACTGTTATAACACCTACCCAAACAGGACACTCAGGCCACTGGGGAAGCAAAGGAGACCAGGCGAGGTAGGGTCTGGGTTTGGGAAGTGGACCCAACTTTAGGATTGAACCTTGAGAAGGCAGCTGGCTGGCTGTCCAACCACAATGTTCCGAGGGACACCACCAACTCAGACTTAATCCAGTCATTGCTGGGATGGAGGTTTAACCCTGCAAATCAGACATAGCCCCAGAAATTTCCCATCAAAGAGAGCTATCTTAAAGCAGATCAGTTGCTGCTGACTTAAGAGCAAAAGGGCAACCTCCCAGGGCTAGCAAGAGTTGGATGAAGTAACCAAGTTCAATGCAAAGGGATGGTGTTCCAGAATGGTTTGGGTTCACACAAATGGACAGATCCACAGACTCGGAGGTAGGAATACAGTGGAGTGTAGATATGGTTAATCAGGGTTCACTCTACCTCCCCTCTCTCCCCATCAATGCTAGGTAAGAAAAACTGCCTGGTCTCCCTCATGCTACTGTAGATGAAGTGCTAGTTGTTCTTTCCACGCTGCCCAGGAAAGGCTCAGAAGCTGAATGAAGCTGAGCCCATACATGCTCAGCTACTCCAGAATCAGGATGGAGGGAGATAAGAACATCAACAAGTGACAGGACAAAGAAGGAAGAGGGAGAAAGAATACATGGCAGAGAAAATATTCAAACAACATTGTGTATTAGGGGTGACATGAAACAGGAGAGAGGCAGGTCAGAAGAATTAAGGGAGAGGACTCAGAAGAAAGGGGCAAGACCCTAAGCAATCCTTCAGCTCTCACTGGTTTTCACCAAAAATTTCACTTCACTATATCCAACAGTGATACTCTGTCACAAAGAATGGCTTTGCATGACAGCCTGTTTTTAAAACCCCCTTTTATTTTTTGGCAACCAACTTGAAGGCCAACTCCTATACAAATACCTTTTGAAAATTACATTCAACCTAAATCTAGAAACTTTATTAAACATATACACACAATAATTAACAGTATGAAACTAGAAATATATATCTATAAAGATCCTAATTTTTAGAGTAACCAACAAAATATCAGAAATTCTACAAAATATCAAATCATAAAGCAATAAAATATAAAACTCAGTAGTTGTAAAATAGATTGTGAACTCAAATTTAAACATTTTGTTTATTTTTTTGTTTTTTGGTTGGTTTGTTTTTTTGAGAGGGTATTGTTATGTAGCCCAGTCTGGCCTGGAACTCTCAATCCTCTTGCCTCAGCCCACCTCTTAAAAAGTCATCTTCTGAAAACTTAAAATATTGTACTTTTAATACAGATAAAACTTCATAAAAAGGAGTAGTTGGAATTTTTTTCTCCTTATATTTAACTGAGGGAAAAGTAAAATAAAACAAAAGTCATCTTAACACCATGATCAAAAATAGAAAACTTCAATCAACACTATACTCTCACAAAATTATAACAGGCTGAAAACTGCAAGTAGCACATGTCAAGTCTTTGCACACTTCATGAAAGATATATTTATTCAAAATAAAATGTCTCCCAACCATCTTGCTCTGGAAAGAACATGAGTCATATATGCTAGGAAACTTTCCTCACAGTTTCAACCTTTGGGGAAAAAAAATACATAGCTTCCAGCCCATACGCTAGGAAAGAGCTTGTGAAAAAACAATTTCACAGTTTAAAAAGAAAGAATCACTTTGGCACTTTGATGCCTGACATCTAATATTTCAGATAAAGATGCAAAGAACTCATGCTAGGTGCTGATTGCCTTGGAACTTGGGAAGAAATTGCCTGGGGACAAACAATGCAAACCTTGTCAAGGTTAAAAGTCCCAGTACGTAATCAATCATCAAGGTAGCTCAGGCCTTCTATGTGACATCTTGTGGAAAAATCGGGTGGCCTCTAATAGGACACTAGTGTATCCCTTTAGAAGTGACTTAAGAATGCCACTCATGAAATGATCCACAAGCTACAATGATCAGTTCTTCTGCACCCAGAACAACTTCCAGTTCAGAGATCTTTTGTGGGGCTGTAGAGAGGGAACCCCCCCCCATAGCCCATGATAGGAAAAAAAAGAGTAGAGAGATATGTTTTCTCATATGATGCAGAAAGTTTCCCACTACAACAACATCGGGCTGGGATTTAGCTCAGCGGGTAGAGTGCTGCGCTGCAGTCTCTGAGGTCCCGAGTTCAATTCCCAGCACCGCAAAAATGGGAGAGGCACCTGGCAATCCACTCCCAAGGCAATCCTGAAACAGTCAGCCATTGAAAACCCTATGAGGGTCGCTATGAGTCGGATACCGACTCGACGGCACCTAACAACAACAACATCTGCTAGAGGAGAGAGATATGCCAGTGTTCTTAAAGTCACTCCTTTTCTGAATACTAAACAACTTTTCTCAAGCTTTTTGAATGAGCTGAAAACCAGTTTTGAAAGATAAGATATTAAACCATTTCTATAGCTAATATGAACACTGGAGATTATTTACTTTGCTATAATTACTCTGGCACATAGGGAGATTAGCTTTCAAATGCTACTAGGTTTGCATATAGAGATTTCAATAATGAAGAAAAATCATTTCATGTTTTGAATATTTAGGGTTTGAAGTATATATTACTGCTAAAGAATGAACACTGGTTCATACTTGTGCAGAAAATAATAACTAGAACCATTAACTGGTTCCTGCACTTCTTTCTCCAACAGTCTGTGTTTTAAAAGAATCTTGATTTTTACTAGAGACAATAGCAAATGAAATTGCATTAACATATTTACAAATTAATTTGAGTTTCATAAGTCTCAGATTTTAAACCTAGTAGCAAGGTAGTCCACAATCTCATGCAGTAAGGGCAGAAGTAAAAACTTCTTTTGAGTCAAACAAACAATCTTCTGGAAGAAGTAAATGAATTTTTGTAAATGCATTATTTATTAGATATTTTTTGGGTTTTCAAGATTATCTGTGTCATGATTTTAGCTGAGACAATATTTATTGCTGAAAAAGCTTTTATAGCACATCAGCTTTATGAGCTTCAGTTCATCCCTTGGCTTGTTACCTTTCGGTGAGGAAGGGTAAGTCCTTCTATCTAAGGATTGAGTGAAAATGTCTTCAGGCTTCTTTATACTTTTTATTTTAAAACAATTATCAACTCACAGGAAGCTGCAAAAATAATACAGAGACTACCCTTTGTCCAGCTTCTCCCAATGATGAAGTCTTATAAGATCATCAAGTCCTAGAAAACACATTGATGCAATACTCCTATGCAAACTTCAGGGCTTGTTCAGATTTTACCAGCATTTGCAAACACTCATTTGTTCATGTGTATGTATATGGATAGTTCTATATAGCTTTATCCCTTGCATTGTTGTTGTTGTTATTGTTAGGTGCCGTCAAGTCGGTATCCAACTTATAGCGACCCTATGTACAACAGGTGAAACACTATTATCAGTGCTTCTCTGCTATTCATATGGTTTTCAATGGCGGTTTGATTTTTGGGAGTGGGTTGCAGGGTCCATCTCCCAAGCCTAGAGTATCTAGGGTTCCCAAGAGTTCTCCCATCCAGTACTAACCAGGCCCAATCTTGCTTAGCTTCCGAGATCTGACAGGATCGGAGGCCACAATGCTATGGCTACAGGCATCTCTTGTATAGACATATGTAACTACCACTACAACCAACACCTTTGACACAAAGGAACTCCCTTATGCAACCCAGTCCACCCCATCCCTTTCCCTTGGCCATGGCTAATGTGTTCCGCCTGTCTATAATTCTGCCATTTCAAGGATACATGAAATCATACACTGTGACTTGAGATTGGCTTTCTTCACTCAGCCTGATGCCATTTTAGATCCATCCAAGTTATTGCATATATCAAAAGATGATCTGTACCCTTTTTAATGACCTGAAATATTACTATTATTTGAGTCATCATAATCAAAAATATGTAGGAGTTTTAAAGGATTGATATATAACACTCCTCTTATGTTCCAAATTAATGAGAAGGCAAATGAAGCAGACAGGTACAGAATGAAAGAATCAGTGTTTTTCTATTTCAGCAGATGGGAGAAAATGGCTTTATATCTGCTGCCAAAAGGGTTAGCTAATGCTTTTCTGAAGGTTTAAACTCACTCACCTATTCAAGAAGGAAACTACTAAGAAGCAGATTTGGAAGTCCAGAACATGCTGAATTTCTAACTTACCTCTCAGATAATACCATGGTCCAAATGTGTTGCCCCAATTCATATTTTGAAGCTTAGTATTATAAGGTGAGGCCTTTAGGACATGAAAGGCCTCATGAATTGGATTAGTAGGAAGCTGAAGGAGCCCCCTTACCCATTCTGCCATGTGAAGACACAGAGAAGGCATCATCTATGAGGAACAGGACCTTAGCAGACAATAAATCTGTGGGTGTCTTGATCTTAGACTTCCCAGCCTCCAGTGGTATAAGCAATAAATTTCTGTTGTAATAAATTATCCAGACTAAGGTATTTTGTTATAACAGTAAGAAAAGACTAAGACAGGTAACCTGACATCCCAGAGAGGAGTAAGTTTGAGTCATAGAGCAATGGGTAGAATTCCTTCACATTCCTCCCAGCTTAGGTGTAGTGTATGGAAATTCTCTCCTCTACAAAATCATGAGGAACATGGAATAGTCATTTCATCTGACAATCTAGCCTTTTCTCTTTTATCCCATTCACTTTCTCTTCGCTTATTCCCTTCATATATGGGTAACCAGAAGTGTGGCCAATCCCCTGAGTATATAGTACCTATAAGGGCCATAAATCATGGCAGTTTCAAGCATTATGATTAGAAATTTCTTTTAGGCCCCTCTGGGAATATTACACATGTATCTTCCTTTCTATTATCAGAGGTCTCAGTGATAAGCCTATTCCTAACTTAGTTCCATAGAAAAACTCAATAATCTTGCCAGGCAGCTTTTTTACTCAGGAATTGACCATTTTTAAAGCAAAATATATGATCTACAGATGACATATTAGGAATTAGGAACACTTACCTTAAAACCTAAATTAAGACTCTATTTTGTTTTCTTCTTATGTTTGCTCAAAAAAGAATCACTGATTATAAACTCACACTGTGTTTACCAGTTTCATATCATCCTTCCTCCAGAAGCTATTTTTCATTAGGTTCTTAGTTTTACATTTTTAAAGCAGCCCTGTGTTTAATGAAATATATTTTACTTTAAAACAACTTTATGTTATTTATGACAAAATAGTAAACTAGAACAGGCTCATATAGCCTATCCTCATTCTCAACACTGAAAAAATAACAGAGAAGTGAGATTCTAATATACTAAAATGATAAGGATGGTGAACGATGCCAAGCATAGGTGTGCTCTTATGATTTTCTTGATAGGGAACACTGTGGATAACAATTAAGAATATTGAAAGAGAACACTTTTAAAAGTTAAGTGCCTTAATAAATTGAGGAGAAACACATAAAGAATAAAAACTATATGTCTTTTATACAAAAAGAAAACCCTTACCTATTGAAAGGAAACCAGAAAAGAAGGAAAACACAAACAAAAAGAAGAAAAGAAACAGTAAATAGAAAATTGTTCTGACATAACCATAGTTACGTCATTCTAAATATTTAAATGTACCAATCAAGTCCAGAAGAGTTCTGACCTCTAGTAATGAGGCAGTAGCTTACAATTGACTAACACTCCTGCTGAAAAGAGGTATGAACTCTATACAAAATATAAAAACAACTCTTTGAAGGTACTGAAGAGAAACCAATTTAAGAAGACAACTGACCTTTGAAAGAAAGAAAAGATACTGGGTAAGATCTACTTTTATTCATCTTTCCTCTCAGGGCATTATAGCAGAAATCCATAGTCTTCTTGGCCTAAAGAGTCAAAAGAAAGACTCTAAGCCTGCTAGAGCACTGCCAAAAGCAGGTAGGGTAGGAGGGGAACCCAAGAAAGAAGAAATGCATAGAAGGGAAAATTAAAACCCAGAATAAGCATATAAATTCCTGGCTACTCAATTATGTGTGCAGGGCGGAAAGACTCCAAAGAGTACAGGAGAAAACCAACTAATGAAAGGTTGAGAAAAACAATCTGAAATTTTAGCTGCTGCACATCTCAGAGAAGCCAAAATCTATAATTTAAGTCCTGTCAACTCAGGAAGGGTGTGGGTAATAGATTAGACATTCCATGACTTCACAGAATGGTCACAAGTTACAGGTGAAGACTATACTGAGGGGCTATTTGCCCTAGAACTAAAAGCAAAAGCAAATCAGACCTCCCTCAACTATGCCTAATATCAAGCCTCTCCAAGTATAATACAATTGACTAGTAACTTAATTGGCTGCTGCAATAAAATTTATAAGTATTCAGAAGAAAATAGCATAACCCAGAGCATCTACCACATATTATCCATAATATTAGTGCACAATAAAAATGACTAGAAATACAAATGAGAAAATATGACATATAGGTAAGAGAAAACTTAGACAACAGAAAAAATATTGACAGTGAAATTAGCAAGTAAAAACTTTAAAATAACTACAATAAAGAATTATAAAATCCACAGAAGAATCTGGACTCAAATGATGACTAGAAAAGGAATTTCAGGAGAAGTATTAAACCAAAGACCATAATAAAAATAAACATCCTAAACTGAGAAATACAGTGTCTGAAACTGAAATTTTAATAGATGGAATTAACACTAGATTCACCACAAAAAAGATCAGCACATACGAAAGATGGTCAAAAAAATAATCTAAAGGACAGAAATGAATAAATTTATTATTACAAGAGTGTCCCAACAAACTGACAGACATTACAAGGTGTCTAGCATACTTTTTCCCCATTTGTCTGTCAGCTTGTTCTGCTGTGGGGACTTGTGTGTTGCTGTGATGCTGAAAGCTATACCACCAGTATTTCAGATACCAGCAGAGCCACCCATGGTTGAAAAGTTTCAGTTGAGCTTTTAGACTAAGACAGAGTAGGGAGAAGGACCCAGCAGCCCACCTTGAAATAATTAGCCACTAAAAACCTATGACTAGCAGAGAAACATTATTAAATATAATGTTAGAAAATGAGGCCCACAGGCTGAAAGTTATTTAAGAAACAACTATTTAAGAGTTGCCTCCTCAAAGTAGAGTCAACCTTAATGATGGGAATGGAGTAAGGCCCCTGGGATATCCTCTTCCTGATTTAGCATGACTCAATATGGGAAGAAACATAGTGGCTGCAACAATGGGCTCAAACATAAGAAGATCATGCATATGGCACAGTGTTTTATTCTATTGTACACAGGGTAGCTATGAGTCAGACCCAACTCAACAGCACCTAATAACAGCAAAACATACTTATAATTGAAAACATAGAGGAAAGGAAAGAAATGGGAACAGAAATGTGTCTGAAAACCATAGTTGGTGAAAACCTTACAAATCTTTAAAGGCAACCACAAATCCAAGACAAATAAAATCACATATAGGAAAATCACAGTCATACTACTAAAAAGCAAATGAAAAACAGCCCTTCCTTCCATGAGGTAACAGTCATACATGAGCATGAGGGAAAAATGGTCCCTTAAGGAACAAAAGTAGAGAAACAATTCCACTAAGTTTATCATTAGTCATAAGGAATTCTTGCAAGAATCAGAAGATGAGATCATGGAGAAGCTCACACCCTAGCAAACCAGTTCTACCCCTGCTCTACCTTAATGTTATCTGGCTTCTGAATGAACATGAAATAAACTATTAAGAGATCTATCTTCACCCACTAGGTTGCTGACTCTTGAACGCCCTACTCCATGGTCCATCTAGGAGTGTCTCCCTTCTGTCTCTCCTAATAAACTCATTCCTATTTCCACTTTACAAACTGACTCTCAACTTTCAATTTGTCATTGTTCCTTGTTAAATTCTTCTTAACAAGGGAATAAAAATCGAGAGTAATTTTCCTGCAACATCCTTACACACCTAGTATAAATGACAGCTGATTTATTGTTAGAAACTATGAAAGACAGGAGACAATAGCTCAACATCTTCAATATTGAGAGAAAAAAACAGTAACATAAAATTTGATAATTGACAAAAAACTTTCAAAATGATAGCAAAATAAAAATATTTTAAATAGGCAAAAGTCTTTACAGCAATCCTACATGACAAGAAATAATAAAGGAAGTTTTTAAGGATAAATGGAAATGATACTGAGATAACTGATATATTAGACATTGAAATCTATAGAAATAAATGAATAAAAATTGAAATAATATATTATACATCAAAGATGCTGTCTCTGTCTCCATTTTTAAGTTGACCAATGCAACAACAGTAACAATCATTGTGGATTTTATAACATATTGCTGAAAAAATATAAGTAATCAATAACATAAAGACAAGAAGGGACGAAACTAAAACTTTACTACTATGAGGTTTTCCATCAAATAACATCTTTTATAACATTAATTCAAGGTAATTTTAAATGTGATAAAGTTACAAATTGTAATATTTAAAGCAACTAACAAAAGAAAAATACAAAAATACAATAGAAAAATAATAAAAAAGACTTGGTTAAAAGGCAATAGAACATATAAAACATAATGCTAAAAATAAACACTTCACCTAAAAAATTGAAGAAAGATGGAAGAAAGAAACAAAAAATATGAGACAGATCAAAACCAAATAGCAACATTACACACTTAAAGCCAAACCTCAATAGTTAAATATACATACAAAACACTCCAGTTACATGATAGAAATTGTTAGACTACATAAGAAAGAAACCATCTGCTGTTAGGTGTCATCAAGTAGGGTCCAACTCATAGTGATAATATGTACAGTAGAACAAAACATTCACAAACACTGTGCCAGGCACATGATCTGTACTATGTTTAAGCCCAGTGCCGCAGCCACTGTGTCAATCCATCTAGTTGACAATATTCCCTTTTTTTGTTGTTGTCCCGAACATGAGTTAATTCTCCAGAGATTGGTCTCTCCTGACATGTTCAAAATTGGTGAGATGCAATCTAGTCATAATTTCTTCCAAGGAGCACTCTGGTTGCACTTCTTCTGGGATGGATCTGTTGTTTCTTTTGGCAGTCCATGGTATATTCAATATTCATCTCTAGCACCATAATTCAAAAGCACTAATTCTTCTCCTGTCTCCATTACTGAATGTTCAGCTTTCACAAGCATATAGCAACAGAAAATACCACAGCATGAGTCAGGTACATCTTCATCTTTAAAGAGGTGTTTTGCAGCAGCTTTTCCTAATGCAATGAGTCTTTTGATTTCTTGAGTATTGTTTCCATGAATGTCAATTTTAGAACCAAATAAAGCAAAATCTTAGACTTCAATCTTTTCCTCTCATTTATCTCTCATTTCTCATTTATCATGAACTTGCTTACTGACCCAGTTGTAAGGATTTTTGTTTTCTTGATGTTGAGGTGCAATCCATACTGAAGGCTGTACTCTTTGATCCTTATCAGTAAATGTTTGAAATATTCTTCACTTTTAGCAAGCAAAGTTGTGCCATCTGCAAAGCATGGGTTGTTAGTGAGACTTCCTCTAATCCTGATGAAAAGGTCTTCTTCATAAAGTCCAGCTTCTCAGATTATTTGCTCAGCATAGAGATTGAAGAGGTACAGTGAAAGGATACAGCCCTGACACACATCTTTCATGACTTTAAACCAAGCAGTGTTTTCTTCTTCTCTTTGAATGACTGCCTCCTGCTCCATGGACAGATTACTTATGAGTACAATTAAGTGTTCCAGTAGTCCTATTCTTAGTATGTTATTCATAATCTGTTGTGATCCACACAGTCAAATGCCTTTGCATAGTCAATAAAACATAGATAGGCATCTCTCTGGTACTCTCTGCTTTCAGCCAATATCCATCTTACATCAGCAGTGATGTCTCTGGTTCCACGCCCTCTTCTGAATCTGGCTTGATTTTTTGGCATTTCCCTGTTTATATACTGCTGCAGTCACTTTTAAATGATCTTTAGCAAAATTTTACCTGCATGAGATATTAATGATATAATTTGACATTTCCTTTTTTGGTTGGATCTTTTGGGGAATAGTGCAAATATGGCTCTCTTCCAGTCAGTTGGTCAGGAAGCTCTTTTCCAAACCTCTTGGTACAAACAAGTAAGTACCTCTAGTGCTGCATCTGTTTGTTTAAACATCTCAATTGGTATTCCATCACTTCCTGGAGCCTTGTGTTTCACCAATTCCTTCAAAGCAGCTTCCACTTCTTTAGTGCCATTGGTTCCTCATCATATGTGTCATCTTGAAATGGTTGGTCATCCACCAATATTTTGGTATAATGACTCTGTATATTCCTTCCATCTTCTTTTGATGTTTCCTGAGTCATTTAATACTTTCCTCAGAATCCTTCACTATTGCCACTCAAGGTTTTGATTTTTCCTTCAATTCTTTAAGCTGGCAACAAACAGAGTGTGGTCTTCTCTTTTGGTTGTCTATATGCAGCTCTTTCCAAATGCCATTATAATATTTTATTTTGTCTTCTCAAGCTTCCCTTTGAAATCTTCTGTTTAGTTCTTTAACTTCATCATGTCTTTTATATTTTAGCTGCTCAATGTTAAGGGGAAATTTTCAGAGTCTCTTTGACATGTAATTTTGTCTTTCCCTTTTTCGTGTCTTTTTAATAACTTTTTGGTTTCCTCATGAATGATGCCTTTGATGTCATGCCATAACTTGTCTGGTCTTTGATCACTAGTGTCTAACAAATCAAATCTGTTCTTGAGGTGGTCTCTGAACTCAAGTGGCTTATATTCAAGGTCATACCTTGGCTCTTATATACTTGCTCTAGTTTTCTTCAGTTTCTGTTTGAACCTGCATATGAGAGGTTGATGGTCTGATCTACAATTAGCACCTAGTCTTCTGACTTTTGAGATTAAGCTTTTCCATAATCTTTTTCCACTAATGTAGTCAATTTTGGTTCCCATGTGTTCCATCTGGTGACATCCATGTGTATGTTGTCATTGTTTATGTTGTGGAAAAAATGTACTTGCAATGAAAAAGTCATTGGTCTGACAAAATTCTATCATGTGATCTCTATGAAAATTGAACTTTATATTTAAACCCTGAGAGAGGTTGGGGGAAAAAGAAGAGTGGAAATACATATACAACACATTAGTTCACATATAGAATCTAATGCTGGTTATATGAACATTAAACAAAGTAGACTTCACACTAATAGATAGTACCAGAAAAATATTAGCATTACTTCACAATGATAAGAAGTATTACTGCAGCTAGCGGGCCATTTTCTTAAATTAAAAAAAAAAATCCAAAATATGTACACCTAAGAATTTTATTTTACATGAAGAAAAAAACAAGCCCTGACAAAAATTGGAAAAAAAAAATAGAAACTTTCACACATAGTTGGAGACTTTTAACATCTTTCTTAGGAAGTGATAAAGATACTCAAAATAATATAGATATAGAAGATTTTAATATTATCTACTAAATTCAACTTCAAATATATAGTATACTAAACTCAACAAGCTTATAGCTGAATCACTGGAATCTTGCCAGACCTTGGAAGCTAAGCAAGGTCAGGCCTGGTTAGTACTTTGATGGGAGACCACCTGGGAATATCAGGTGCTGTGGGCTTGGGAGAAGAATCTGACAGCCCAGTCCCAAAAAACAATTAGCTATTTCAACCTTATGAATAGCAGAGAAGCAATAAAAATACTGCCAGGCATGTCACAGTATCAGTGTTTCGTCTGTTGTATATAAGGTTGCTATGAGTTGGACTCAACAGCACCTAACAACAACAACAAATTCAATACAGGAGAATTCACATAAGATACATTTTTGTCAAATATGCTGAAGAATATTCAATAGGGCAGAACGCCTATTTAAACTTCAATAGATTTGTTTTAAATCATATAAAATATGTTCTCTGCATATAAAATACTTAAACAAGTAATCAATGAGGTCTAGAATTCTCACCCACCTACCAAAATTTATAAATTAATCAATATTCCTCTAAATAACCCATGGGTTCAAAAAAGAAATCATAAGACAAGATGAAAAATATTTAGAACTGAACAATATTGAAAATGGCCTACACATCCTGTCAGATCTTGGAAACTAAGCAGGATCAGGCCTGGTTAGTACTTGGATGGGAGACAGCTTTGAAATACCAGGTGCTGTAGGGTTGGGAGAAGAATCCAGAACACAATCAGCCATTGAAAACCCTATGAATAACAGGGAAGCACTAATAATACTGTTTTACTTGTACACAGGGTCATTATAAGTCAGAAACCAACTCTTTGCCACCTAACAACAATAATGAAAATAATATAACATTATTAAAGTAATACAGGAAAATTTATAGTTTTAAAATGCTTACATTAAAAATTTAAGAATGATTTAAAGCCAGAGATCCATGCTGCTGAGTTAAAAAGCTAGAAAAGAAATAAATAAGTACAAAATAAATAAAAGAAGAGAAGCAATAAAATAAAGCAGAAAAAGATGAAATAGAAGAGACAAACCCTAGTAATGAATATCAGTAAACCCAATCTTGGTTCTCAAAAATAAAAATAAAAAAAGAGATGAAAGAACATATTACAACATATTTTATTATTATAATATTGCTACAGATCATTCAAAAGTGACTGCAGCAGTATATTAACAGGGACCTGCCTGCAAATTAAGCCACATTCAGAAGATGGAATGGAGCCAGGGATATCCTTGCTGATGTAAGATGGATATTACCTGAAAGCAGGGAATATCAGAAAGATATCTATTTATGTTTTATTGACTATGCAAAGGCATTTGACCGTATGGATTACAACTAATTATAGATACTACTGGGAAGAATGGGAATACCAGAACATTTACTTGTTCTCTTGAGGAATATGTACAGGAACTCTTGAGGACCAGGATGCAGTCAGAACAGAACAAGGAAACACTCCCTGGTTTAAAGTCAAGAAAGGTGTGTGTCAGGGCTGCATCCATTCATTCTATCTCCTCAATCTCTATGCTGAGTAAATAATTCAAGAAGCTGTACTTTATGAAGAAGAATGTTGCATCAGGATAGGAGGAAGACTCATTAACAACCTGCATTATGGATATGACACAACTTTCCTGGCTGAAACTGAACAAGATTTGAAGCACTTACTGACAAAGATTAAAGAACGAAGCCTTCAGTATGGATTGCACCTCAACATCAAGAAAACAGCAATCCTTACAACTGGGTCAGTAAGCAACTTCATGATAAATAGAGAAAAGATTGCGGCTGTCCAAGATTTTGCTTTATTTAGTTCTATAATCAACACTCATGGAAACAGCACTCAAGAAATTAAAAGTTCATTGCACTGGGAAAAACTGTTGCAAAAGACCTCTTTAAAGTTTTGAAAAGATATCACATTTAAAATGAAGGTATTCCCAACTCATGCCATGGTATTTTCAGTTGCATAATATGATTATGTAAAGCTAGACATTGCATTAGGGAGACAAGAGAAGAATCGATGCTTTTGAATTATGGTGCTGGAGATGAATATTGAATATATCATGGATTGCCAAAAGAACCAACAGGTCTATCCTAGAAGAAGTGCACCTAGAGTGTTCCTTGGAAGCAAGGATGGCTAGATTACATCTTACTGATTTGGGACACGTTGTCAGGAAGGACCAATCCTTGGAGAAGGACCTCATATTTGGGAGCATATTGGATCAACAAAAAAAGAGAAGATCCTCAACTAGATCGACTGACACAGTGACTGGAACAATGGGCTTAAACGTAAAAAAGATCATGTTCCTGGCACAGTGCTGGGGAATGTTTCATTCTGTTGTACACAGAGTTGTGATGAGTCAGTTGGACCTGACTCAGTGGCACCTAACAACAACAACAACAAAATGAAAACATGACAGTAGCATTGTAAGAAAGGAAAATTATAAATCAATACCATGCATACAGAAAAAACTAAAAATACCTAACAAAATACCAGCAAACCACATCCAGCAAAAGGTAAAAATAGGTAATATATCATAGTCATATGATGCTTATCCCTAAAATGCAAGGCTAATTTAATATTCAAAACTTACTCCACCAAATTAACAAACATATAAACAAAATAACCAGATGACTCACCACAAAAGATGTAGAAAGGACATTTCACACAAGTGATTATGAAAACAAACAAGCAGCAATAACAAAACACACTCCCAGTAATAGGAGGAAATCTCCAAAACTATCTAAAAAACCTCTAACACCTTAATACTGAAATATTGTGTACATTGCCCCAAGGGTCATGAATATATCCTCTTTTACCACCTCTATTCAACATTAAAGTAGTGATCCTAGACATTGCAATAAAGTAAGAAAGAGAAATAAATGAAAGGCATAAAGATTGAAGTCAAAGAATTAAAACTGAGTTTTCTGGGGTTTTCCCCCAAACAACCTGGTTGTTTACAGAGGAAATTTTTTAAGTGCATGTGCATGTGCAGGCACACATGTACAAAACACTTTAATGCAAATAAAAAATTCACTGTATAATAATATAGTGAATAACTCTATAATTCACTGTATATATAAAGCCAGATGATACAAAACCCAATAGAAAGAGCTCATCTTACAATTTTTCAGCTTTACAATGATGCAAAATCAATCAGCATTCAGTAGAAACTGTACATTGAATACTGAGTTTGGTTTTTCCCCCCAGTAATTGATACGTGGTACAATAGTCTCTTGTGTTTTTGAGCAGTTCCAGCAAGTCACAGCTTCCAGTCATCCATGCAATCACATGAGTAAACAACCAATACTCTATAGTGTACCATGGTACTAAGCTAAGATGTTCTGTAGGTTAAATGCATGCCTGACATTGGATATTTTCCAAGTACAATGGGCTTATCAAGACATAACTCTCTGATGGGTTAAGCATCTGTAAATAAAAGTCAATTCTATTTCTATATACCAGCAACAAATAACTGGTAATATTTAAAACAATACCATTTACAATAACATGAAACATTAAGTATTTAGAAAAAATATAATGACAAACATGCAAGACTTCTAAATTGTAAATTATAAAGTATTCAGGAAAAAATGAAAACATGTTTCATGAACTAGAAGTATTAATAACATTAAGCTGTCAACTTCCTGATGTTGATTTATACATTCAATGTTATCCCCATGAAACTGTCAGTATATTTTTATAAAAATTACAAGTGACTCTAAAACTTTCATAGAAATATGAAGAATCTTTAGTAATAAAAACCATTTTTAAAAAGCATAAAGTTGAAGGATTTGTAGGGCCTAACTTCAAAATTTATAAAAAATACTGTAGTAATCAAGAAAATGTGGTATTGGTCTAATGATGGTACTATAGACTGAATATTCTCCCCAAAATTCATGTGCTAGAAATTTAATCCCCAATGCCACAGTGGAGCCTTTTAGGAAATATTTAATGGATTCCTGCCACTATTAAAAGGACCTGAAGGAGTGAGTTCACTCTTTCTTGCCCTTTCACCATCTGATATGTAAGGATTTAGCAAACAAGCCCTTACCAGACGCCAGAGCAGTGATCTTGGACTTTCCAGCCTCTACATCTGTGAGAAAAAAACAAACAAACAAAAAAACAAAACAAAACAAAACAAAAAACGGTCTTTATAACTTAATGGAATTAGATATTTTATTACCACAGCACAACTGTTCTAAGACAGAAACTGGCTCAACAGAAGTAGGAAGTTGCTGTAACCACTAAAAATGTGGATGTGGCTTTAGAATCAGGTAACAAGTGGAGACTGAAAGATTTTTGAAATGAATCCAAAGCCCGATATCATCATGAATGGGACATTCAGGGTGATTGTAACAAAAGCTCAAAAGAAAAGAGCAGCAGGGAAGGCCTCAGTCTTCCTAGTGACTATCCAAGTAGTTGTGATGAGAATGCTGATAGAGATATGGACAGTAGAGACTATTCTGACAATGTCTCAGAGGGAAATGAGAAACAAGATATTAGAAATTGCAGGAAGGGCCATCATTGTTATGAAGTAGCAGAGAATTTGGCTGAATTATGTCTGTGCCCCAGGACTTCAAGGAAAACACAATTTAAGAGCTAGAATGAACTAGAATATTTGGCAGAAGACACCTCTAAGCAGCAAAGCATCCCAGGTGTTGTTATGTCTCTTAATTGCTTATAGTAAAATGTGAGAAGAGAAAAATGATTTAAAGATGGAATTTATAATTCAAAGGAATGGAGAATTTAAAGATTTGGAAAATTCTAGGCCAGGCCATGTGATAAACAAAGGGCGTGGTTAGGAGAGAAAAACAAGAAACCATTTGATAAAGAGATTAGTATAGATGGAAGGAAGCCAGATTCAGCAAGACAATGGGAGAATACCCCAGAAGAAATTTTTGGAGATCTTTATGGGGGCTGTCGTTCCTGTCCTAATCCCTGAGAACCAGGGCCTGGAGGCCTGGGTGATTTCAAGGAAGAGACCCAGAACATGGGATCTCAGGGTTCCCTGCCTCAAGTTTCTACTCCTTATATTCTAGTGTAGTACTCTCTGGCTGTCTGAGCTGTGGCTCAAGTGGGCCAAGCTATGACTTGGCCACTGCTCCAGAGGCAATAAGCCCCTGTGTTGCTAGTTTTACAGGTGCATAGAATGGAAGAGCTGTGGAGGCATGCCTTTCTCCACCTAGATTTCAAATGCTGTCTCAGACATCCTCTGACTCCAGATGGGTTCAAGCTGCCACAGAGGGCTTCCAACAATAGCAATGCCTAGTGGAGTCACAGAGGCAAAGCTACCCCCAAATCCCTATAAAACAGAGCCACCAGGTAATGACAAGCAGGGAAAGCTGCAGATATAGAATTTCATTGTGAGCACTTAAGCATGGGTTATGCTTAGGGGCTTCCTTGGGCTTTGGGGGCGCAACCCTTACCCCAGTGTACCTAGAAGGCCGGACATTAACTCAAAGATTATTTTCAAGCCTTATGACTTACTGTTTTTCACTATGTTAGAGCTTGGATTTAGGTAGAACTGTTATTCCTTCCTTCTTTTTTCAAGTTTCACCCTGTTGGAATGGGAATGTCTATCCTATCCCCGTCCTACCATTGTATTTTAGAAGCACATGACTTCTTTGATTTTACAGAAAGAGAGCTGGAGGGAAGTCTGATGCTGGGATAAGTTAAGACTTTGGAGAATATTGAGATGGAATGACATATGGAGGAGGAAATGAATTTGAGGGATCAAGAGAGAAATGGTATGGTCTAAATGTGCTTTCCAAAATTTATGTGTTGGAAATTTAATCTTCAATGTAACCATGTTGGGGGATAGGGTCCTTCGTGAGGTTATGAAGGTTCCACTCTCATGAATATAATGCAAGATACTGGTTTCCACAATGACTCTTCGTCCTCTTAGAAGTCAGATGTCATCTGTGGTAACTGTGATATGTGCTGTTGTAGCAATACACACAAACTCATCAGCATCCATATGCACCCACATGCAAAAACACTCACATGTTCAAGGTTAGGTGTGGGCTTTGGTTTCTGTGAGTCTGTTCTGCTAGGAGCTTGAGCTACTAAATATACTTTCTGGGCATTCAGGCTCCCATTAAATTCTCCCTGTTCCAGTGATCCCAATGCAGTGACCACAAACCTGGGAAATAAGGAGGTCACAGGAGAAAGTCATAGGCTCTGGCAGACAAGACAACTGATTATGCTATTGCCTTGCCAGAAAAATCCTAAGAAGCGACCACCGGAGCCTAGGGTAGCATACCAAGTATGAACTGTGTCAGCAAATGAAACACAGCAATGAGAACACTACAAGACTGGCCAAAATTCTACAGGGCTTTGGCTGCGGTGCTTTTCACCTAATGGACAGTGCTCCAACCCACAGCCTATCCACATGAATGAGTCAGTTCTGGCCTCCTGTCTCAGGCTAGCAGAGAATGTGTCAGAATTCACATCCTGCTTCTGAAACATGATGAGAAGAATATTTGTAAATTCACTGGAGTTTTTGCATATAAAGAAAAGAACCTACGGCATCTTCATCTAATCCTCTCTTCAAGGAGATATATTTGAAAAAAGTCAAGATTTATATCTCTAACTGTAATCATTCTAAGAGCAAGACAGAATTAATAGTGTTTCATTTTAGGGGGAAATTGTCTAAAGTTAATATAAATTACTTAGGTTATTATTGGAAAATCACATATATAAATCTGATGTTTCTCTTAGGACTGTGTTTGCAGATTTATAGGTTCTATGCAATATAAATGAGAATAAATAAGCAATGATCTTATTCACTATTCAGATACTGCAAAGAGTAAATTTTCCACATATATACTGTGTTCCCTGTTCAGGCCACCAGCTGCTCCCTGGACCAACCGGGTCCTGTACTTCTACCCCTCAATGCCTTAGCACATTTTTCTTCACATCGAAGCCTTCTCAATTTTTTTATCAACTTCCTCCCTCAACGGCTTCTCAAACATCACCTTCTCCTTGAAACTTATACCAGACTTCCCAAGTGCCCAATCCCTAACACCTGCCTCAGTTACAGCTCAGCTTCCATTTGCCTTGTACAACTACCAAAATGCTTGGGACAAGAAGTGCTAGGAATTTGAGATGTTTTCTTATTTGGAAATATTTGCATATACATAATGAGATATCTTGGGGATGGAACTCATGTCTAAACCCAAAATTCATTTATGATTGAGATGGACACATAATCTGAAGATAAATTTATACATTTTTAGAGCAATTGCATTTTTGATTACAACCTGTCACATGAGGATCAATGTGGCATCATGTCAGAGATCAAATGTTTTCTATTTTCAATCATTTCAAATTTCTGACTTTTGGATTAGGGATGCTCAACCTTCATTAGACTGATCTATTTCTCCACTGCTGGATTTAGTTCAGCTGGCAGTGTTGCTAAGCACTTTCTGAGGACCCAGCTTCAATCCCCAGCAACTCAAAAATGGGAGAAGGATGTGCCAGCCCACTCCTGAAACAATGCCTAAATGATCACCCATTGAAAATTCTATGAGGGTTGCTATGAGTTGGACCAGACTCAACAGCACCTAACAACAACAATTTCTCCACTAGGCTGGGCTGGTGTTATGGGTGTGACTTACACAGTCACACAGAGCCCCACCCTCAGGAGGACAGATAGTTGGTTTAATGTTCTGCTGTCAGTATGGCAGAAAACACATGTGGTAAGCAGAGGAATGTGGACATCATGTATCCACCATTCCTTTCTATTTCATTTGCATATGGCTTTCTCAGTGCCCCATGAAGATGAAGACAGAATTCCACAATGTGTAGGAGTTGAGCAAGACTCAAAGCACGTACAAGGTAAATATTTATGTTTGTGACTCTGCAGTGAGTGAGCAAGGACATTGGTAGCCCTGAAAGGACACTCCTGCCATTTGAACCAGAACTTAATGTGCATTCAGAAAGGAGGCAATCGTATTCTAAATAGTGGTGAGCTGCTTATCCTGAAAATCACATCACAGAAGGAAAAGAAAGACTTGGCAAACCATAGTTCATTTTCCTTTCAGTCCTTATTTATTACCAGCCTAAAGGTATAACATGTTAGGTACACTGTGCACATATCATGAAGAGAAGTAAAAACAACTAAGTTAGTTTGGTGCAGTGTTTCCACTGTTCTGTTTAGAACTGAATTGTGTAATTTCAGGGTTTCTACACACAGGTTTAGTGCCCCCTCATTTACATTTAAAATAAGTATTATGCAATAATAAAGATAAGTGGTAAATTTCATGCTAATAAATTAAATGCTTAATTATTCTTTGAATGATATTAAATAGCAAATAAAAAACAGTCTAAGTCAAGAGACTACTGAAATAAGAACAAAGCTTTACATTATAGCATTTTAAATACAGAACCCCATATTTTCATTTTGCACTGGAGTCTGCAAATTAAGTAGACAGCCCTGCTAGTAAGACATCAGTACCATCCAGGTGCCATGCACACCTGTAATCCCAGCAAGTCAGGAAGCTAAGGCAGGAGGATCATGAGTTCAAGGTCAGAGGCAGCCTGTACAACTTAGCATAACTATCTCAAAATAAAAAGTAAAAAAGAGGCTGAGGGCGTAGCTCAGTGGAAAAGTGCTTGGCTAGCATGTGCAAGACATTGGGTTCAACACCCCCCCACCAAGTCTGCAGTGAGACCCTGGCTTGATTAAAAATAAAAAATGGGCTAAGGGTGCAGCCCAGTGGTAAAGCACTTAAAAGATATATGTCAAGCCCTCAGTTAACCCCACAAGTGCTGCAAGAAAAAAAAGTAGCCAGGAAGATAATAGTCCCACTCTCTACTCTCCATTCAACAGACCATACCTCGGGTATTAACCCAAGTATTTATGGTTGGGGTCAGGGGTTACTTTTTATTTTTATTTTTTATTAGCATCTATTAATTGTATAAAATAATGAGTTTCTTTGTGACATCGCATACATGCAAAAAGTGTATTTTGATCATATTCATCCCCCACTTCTTTTGTCCCCCACTTCCTTTGGTCCCCTTCCTATTCCAAAATGGTCCCATGTGTGCGTGTGTGTGTGTGTGTGTGTGTTTCAATATAATCTATATTTCACACATAACAGAAAACCTGTGATATTTGTCTTTGTGATTTAATCTGGCTCATTTCTTTTTACTTGGTGATCTCCAGTCCCATCCATTTTCCTACACAATGTGATTTCATTCTTCTTTATGGCCAAATAATATTCCATTGTGTATATATACCATTTTCTTTATCCATTCATCTGTTTCTTGGAATCTAGGCTGATTCCATAACTTGGCTATTGTGAGTAGTGCTGCAATAAACATTGATGTGTAAGTATCTCCATTGTATGCTGGCTTTGATTCCTTCAGGTATATTCCCAGAAATGGTATGGCTATATCATATGGCAGTTCTACTTTTAGTTTTTAGAGGCACCTTCATACTAATTTCCATACTGACTGAACTAATTTACATTCTCACCAATGGTGTATAAGGGTTCTTTCTTCCCCACATCCTTGCCCAATTCTAAGGGCAACATTTGGAAAGAGACATAGAGAAGAATGCATAAAAAGTACTTGGTTCAAACTATTTCAGCACTTATTAGCTATGTAAACAAGAAGTTAATTCACCTTTGTAAGACTCAATTTTTCTCTTGCAAAATAGGGATGGTAGGGTATGTAAAAGGATAATGTCAGTGTACAGTATTTGCAAATACTCATGCTCTATACAAATGTTAGTTATGATACTAACTACCAGGTGTCTACAGGAGATTAACTGAATGGTCAGATGGCCTCATAGGGCCTGAGGAAGCAGAGAAGACCCAGAGGAAACACAGCCCATGACATCTTGCAGTTGAACATCTGTCAAAGAGAAAGCAGGAGGTTTAAGAATGATCTATAGCGACCTGTAGTTCAGTGGTAAAGTACTTGCATAGCATGCACAAGGACCTGGGGTTAACCCACAGCACTTCAAAAAATAAATAAATAAAAAGAAAAGAGTGACATGCAAGGGCACAGTAGGTGCTAATAGGAAGTAGTTTATAATAAGGTAAAAAACAAACATAAGAACTTTCAAAAGGCAAACATGGACCTGCCTAAGGATATAGCACATTCTCTCTCCCTTGAAAGAATACAAAAATATTTAACACAGTTTAAGAAAGATGTAACATTAGACAAAGACTAGACATAAATAATAATAATGGTGGTAGATATTATCTTGGCACATCCTAAATACCAGATACTATGAGAAGCACTTTATATACAATTATCTTTTAGATTATAACAACAAATCTTATTATACTTATTTTTACTCTGAGGATAAAGAAGAAATGTTAAATAATTTACTAAAGATCATAAGACCATCCTCTACCCACTGAATTCTCTTCAAAATCCAACATTCTGAAAATTGGACACTTACCTAAACACTAAAATAAATAAGAATGACTACAAATGTCAAGTTTGAATGTGAAAAGTCTCAAAATGGCATCCTCAATTTCACACCAACATGGCAATATCCATCTGGATGGTGAGGAAATCTAAAAGACACACTGTATCTGTTCAAGAGAATTATATCATCATTAAAACAGAGCATTAAAAAATCCAGGAAACAAAGGTTTGGAGGGCAGTTAGAGCTGGGATTTAGCTCTGTCGGTAGAGTGCTGCTCTGCACTCTCTGACGCCCTGGGTCTGACCCCCAGCACCACAAAAATGGGAGAAGGACTTGGTAGCCCACTCCCAAACCAATCCCAAAACAGCCATTGAAAACCCTATGAAAGTCACTATGAGTCAGTCCTGATGGCACTGACTCATGGAGGATAATCAAAACAGGTACATGGAGGCTCTCAGGATTCCTCCATGTGCTCCTCCACCTGACAAAGTAGTCCAGGCTCCAGAGCTCTAGAGCTCCAGCAAAGATCCTTGAAGAGGGACCTGAGCCTCCATCTTAGGAAAGCCAGTGGGAATCAGGCCTTCCAGACAGCACCTGTTTCCCATTTGATGATATCTTGCATAGCTTTTTATACTTAAACATCTTGGAAATCCCAGTAGGAAAGCTGTACTTGGGCATATAGAAGTATTGCAGGTGTGAAGTTACCTCTTTGTAGGACACTGTTCACATTCCTACCACTTAAGCCCAAAACATCACTGAAACCAAGATCAGTAAAAGCAAAGCTGTGATGCTCATTTAAATGTTTCATTCTCCAAACTATTACTCAGGAGCCTTCTAAGTACTCTGTATGATAACTGTTAGAATTGTTTCGAAATGACATCACTACCAATTTCAACTTAAAATTAAGATTTGAAAGACAACTGAATATCTGCTATCCCTAGAAAGCACTTTAAACCATTAATCTTCTGATACTCATTTCAAGTAGAAAACAAAGTACTCCGTGAGCACAAATTCATTTCTAAAACCATTTTTCAAAAGATGGAAAACCAAGACAATGAAGTGAGAGTCACCAAAGATACTCAAAATTAGAAATGAGATGATGATACCATACATATTGATGAGGTCCCAGCTGTTTCCAGCCGGGTATCCAGCTGTTTCTCCCCTTCAAATTAGTGGTGGCATTGTAAGCATTTATACTTCTTGTTGTTGTTGTTGTTGTTAGGTGCCATCAAATCAGTGTCTGACTCATAACAACCCTATGTATAACAGGACACAACACTACCCAACAATGTCATGCCTGGCACTATTATCAGCGCTTCTCTGCTACTCATAGGGTTTTCAAACACTAATTGTGTGTGTGTGTGTGTGAAAGAAAACAAAAAAAATAATTGGACCCAACCCATGAGCTATAAGTAGGACAAAAGAAAATGAGACTACTCGATGTTTCATTAGGATAAAAATGTCCAAATATAAGCATTGCCACTGAAAACAGTTATTCTGGACTATCTGACCAGCACTACAACACCTTATCTTCTTCCCATCACCACAGTAGTTTTTATATTTGAAACTACATAATATATTACATTCTAATGCCTATCTGCTTCAAACACAGTAGAAAAACACCTACACAGCATAAATCATACATGACATCACATTAGGTCTTTTAAATAATGTTGTGAACGCAAGGAAAAGATTCTAGGGATCTATTTTTCATGTTCTTTTTGCTACTGCCCAAATGGAAATACCTACTTCACCTCTCCACCAACCCTTTCAATTAAATAAATCAAATGTATACAAAGGACTTTCATGCATGAGAGGTAACACATGCTTCTACACAAATAGGAATGGCGTATCTGTGCTCGCCAGGATGCAGAACGCTGCCATCAAGCAGGCCCAGTACATCCTCAATATGCTCTATGTCTTATTCCTCCACTGCCTTGCTTCTCCTTGTGTCCGCCTCTGACATCTGTTTCATGAATGCTTCTGACAAATGGACAGAAAGGACAGGGAGGGAGTGGCCAAAGCACCTATGCCTCCTCTTCTCCTTGGCAGCATTATCAAACCATACTGACGAAATAATCTACTGGCCTATACCTGAGCCTGAAGGGCCACTTTATTCGTCTGTGTATATCCCCTGATGAGCACAACAATAGAAACTGCATAGACACAATGCATAAAGACAGATTAAACAAAACACAGTTAAGTCCGCCTTTGCATTGCCACCCCAGTAATGGGTTTTGGAAGGAATTCAACTAAAAACTACATGAACATAAAGAATCTGGAGTTTTCAGCTGAGTGTCATGGTGCATGCCTGTAATCCCAGCACTAGAAAGGCTAAGGCTGGACTATGAGTTTGACCCCAGCCTTGACTCCATAGTGAGACCTGGTCTCAAAACAAACAAACAAAAAATAATAATAAATAGAAAAAAAAAGAATTAAGAAATCTGGATTTTTTCAAATTCATATTTATCTAAGTCATTCTTCCTCAAAAGAAGGCTTTCTCCCTCTCTCTTTCGCTGTCCTTCCCCAGCTAGCTCTTACGCTTATATGCTCTAGTTTGCATGCACATGAGCAAGCTCTCTCTCTCTCTCTCTCACACACACACACATACACATGTACACACAGCTTGCTTCTATTTAAACCCATGCAAGAAATGCACTTTTATATTAGTTATTTGGTCACCATTACCCTGCTCATCTTGCTGTGAAAGTAGCATTATATATAGATATCTACAAAAGAAAATTTATCTGACCCCCGATTGTTCTCATCATGGGAGCTCAGACCCACTGGGAGAAGGGGTGGGAGAAGGGGGGAAGAAGTTTGGTGTGACAAAGGTGACAAAGTTCTCTTGATTACCCAGAATTCAAACATTATTACAGGGATGTATGGCTCACTTGCCTTCATGATGAAGTTGTACATCTAGACTAATTTGACCTTGGCGGAACAAGATAAGCTAAGATTTTTCTAACTGGCATACAGAAGATGGGATAGAAGTGCTTTATTTTTAAATTCTGCTTTTTTGAAGAAATTAAATAGGGTCTCCTTTCCCTCTGTGTAAGCAACTTTCAGCCAATCACCCTGAGCTTGACATGGTGACTACAATGGACCCTGGTTCCTGAAATACCTGAATGTTAAAGGATGAAGCTATGGCTACCAGGGCCCTTTATAATCATCACCAATCTAAACAGTGGCAGATCCTATGGCTCACCAGTAGTCATGCTGTTCTCTTGCTGGGAGGTGTCTCAAACAGGGCTCAAAAGAGCTCACCCAGTGTCAGCCAAATCCAAGCTCTTCTTCCAGACAAGGCAGGAACCGGGCAGTAAGAACTGTGTACATGACAGTATATCTTTTGCCTCCTGTGTCAAATGTATCTCCTACAAGTAAGAAATGTCTGCAAGGAAAGTTACTACTGCTCCCTGCTGTTACTTGTACAGCTTTGCTCTGCTCCTCTGCAGCTAGGAGCTACAGAAAGAGCATGCTGATGCTCTTACATTTTTGGTAACCAAGTATGGTCCTAGCAGTGTGTGGCAATAACACTATTTTTTTTTAAAGTATACCACTTATTGACGCATAAAGGACTGAAAAATTACAGCCATAAGTTGAAAAAATACATAAACCCACAGAACAGCACACACAAAAAGGCCAAAGAAAACGTTAAGGTTTTAAACTCTGACTTTCATTTACGTGATTTTTGCTATTGTGACTTTAATCATTCAGTGACTCTTCCATCAACAGGAGCTTGAACAAATGAACTGCTGGGGAACAACTGCCTTCCCCAACAAATGTGTATATGCTTAAAAGAATCAAGGGTGCAGAGAGGAACTAGCCTTGAAGGGGGAAACAGAAATTCTCCTTGGATTAGAATTGAAAGGCATTCACTGATTTTTGCCTGCAACCGAAGTCTTGCACCAATGAATGCTCTGCATCCTTCTGGGCATTTTCTTCCCTCTTCTCAGGTATTAGTACATGTTGTATACCTTCTAGCTCTTTCCTAGAGCACTTCCCACCACCTTGGACTGCAGAGAAAAGGCAGATGTCCTCCAAATCACTTTAACAGATTCAAGTTACATCTTTTTTAGTGGCATTCTGGAGCTAATTCCTCATCACATCTGCTAAACCAGATGGGAATGAGACACACACACTTTCCTCTAGATCCAGCAATAATGGATAATTATCACCTCCTCTGCTCCCAACTGGAGGGGCTAGGATTTAGCTCAGTTGGTAGAGCGCTGCACTGCAGTCTCTGAGGTCCCGAGTTCAATTCCCATCACTGCAAAAATGGAAGAAAGACCTGGCAATCCACTCCCAAGGCAATCCCGAAACAGCCATGGAAAACCCTATGAGGGTCTCTATGAGTCGGATACCAACTCAAAGGCACCTAACAACAACTGCTCCCAACTGAAGTCGGCCTTTGCAAGGAATGTCCCAAATTTTATGATTCCTCACTCTTCTGCACAATGTTGACATAGATAAAAATGAATTCAGCCCATTTTCTTTTCTAGATGGCTGATAGATAGCATAGCCAGGTCATCAGTACAAAGATGCCCTGAAAAATCTGTTTTAGACATGAGGTTCCCTGAGACCAAAAGCACTCACCTAGTTCCTTTTTGGGGCTGGGATTTAGCTCAGTTGGTAGAGCACTGCTCTGCAGTCTCCGAGGTCCCGAGTTCGATTCCCAGCACCCAAAATGGGAGAAGGGCCTGGCAATCCACTCCCAAGGCAATCCCGAAACAGCCATTGGAAACCCTATGAGGGTCGCTATGAGTCGGATACCGACTCGATGGCACCTAACAACAACAACAGGTCCTTTTGTATCACCACAAGGAGGACAAGTACACAAAGGTGCTAAAGTTCACATGAGACTGTGGAAGCAGAGAAGGGAGAGGAAAGGCTGGCAGATTTGTGGAGAAGAAGGTGTCTGAATTAATTGAGGGCCACATAAAAGATTAGGCAGCTGCTCTCTGTCTTCCTCTACTCCACCCCTTCATACTGTCCCCATCTTTAACTAACTATTAGAAACCATCTATAAAGTATTATCAACTTTGTTCTTAAAATGACCTTGGCTGCTAAAATTACTACCACTAATATTATGCATTTACCTGTTGACTTTTTGATTTTAAAGAAATCAAATTTCTAAAAAGTTTATAGATCTGAAATAACTATATTATATTAGCACACCTGGTATAAACACTAATATCACAAATCCATAATAAGTAATTATCTTAAATATAAAGAAAAGTTCCTATACACAATGTTCTACTCTAGTGTACCAAAGACATGACACCAGCTGCCAGAATTTAATACCCCTTTGTCTTTTATAAACTTGTTTTCTCTCCTCCTATTTTCTTTTGCTCTTTCCTTTTCATCTTTCTTTTCCTTCTTCCCTGGAGAAAAATGGAAGGGACAGTCCATGGAATGGGGTAAGTGACCTATGAACTACACCAGGTCAATTTTTACAGACACTTTTTTTTTCCCTGGGATTGTCTTCAGAATAAAAGAAAGAAGTGAAAACTTCAAATTCATAATTTTTAGGTGAATTCCCTTGCTTTATGTAGACTTAAGGACAATCTCAATAAAACAGCACCACATGTCAGTTAAGAAACTGAGGGGAAAAAAGCATATAGTTGCTTTCCATCTCTGCCTTCCAGTCTTTTTTTCTTTTATTCTTTTTTTTATTAGAAATTTTTAATGTACATCATAATGTGATTCATTTTGACATGCTTTTCATTGTGACAATTTTCATATATGCAATTTGATAAGCATTATTCATATAGGTTACCCCTTACCCTCCTCTATGTTTCCCCCCTCCCCCCCTTCCCATCTAAGTTTCCCATCCAAGTCTTCTCTACCTTTTACTATATAGTATTTTTCTATGTGTCCTTGGGTTCCATTTCTGTTTAAGATAGAAACTTTTCCTGTAGTGGTCTTTGTTTCTATCTTGTTAGAACAATTACATGCGATTTTTAGTCCATTTGTATTGACCTCATTCTTACCTTCCCTCCCCCCCACTTTTAATGTGATCTGACCTTTGAGTAGGATTTTTCCTTCTTGTAATTTTGAGTCAGCTCTCTCATATGAGTGAGAACATGTGTTGTTTCTCTTTCTGAGCTTGTGTTCGTTCACTTAAAATAATTTTCTCTAATTCCATCCATTTTGCTGCAAATGACCCTATTTCATTTTTCTTGATTGCTGAATAGTATTCAATTATGTATATATACCATAGTTTTTTTAGCCATTCTTCTGTTGAAGGGCACTTTGGTTGATTCCATATCTTTGCTATTGTGAAAAGCGCTGCATTGAACATGGAGACGCAGGTGTCTCTGTGGTATGATGACCCATCTCCCTTTGGGTAAATTCCCAATTGTGTTATAGCTGGGTCATATGGTAGATCTATTTTTAGTTTTTTGAGGTACCTCCATATTGATTTCCATAGTGGTTGCACCAATTTACAGCTCCACCAGCAATGTAAAAGTGTTCCCTTTTCCCCGCAGCCTCGCCAGCATTTGTTGTTGTTTGTTTTATTGATCTTGGCCATTCTTACTGGTGTAAGGTGAAATCTCAG
>VMDO01014466.1:0-54404 GCA_007922755.1 Pedetes capensis | reverse complement strand
AAATCAAATCTATTTGTTCTTGAATTTTTAAGTATATTACATTATTATTGTGAATATTAATTTTAGGGGCTCCATTTTAAGAACCTCATGTGTTACTTCTATCTTTACATAGATTCTTTTACTTGGCAAACGTTAATTTTCGGTTTACAGACATTTTTGAACTAGATAGTTTATGGAACATTTAGGCCTCTTGAATTACTCTTTCAGCTAGCTCTTGAAATCCGGTTGATCATTTGCAGCTAGAAACAAGTTTCTGGGGGACTGCTGTTCTAAAAACTTTCCATATGGTCTTAGGATCCTGGAGTTCTGCCTAACATCTTTCAAGAGGGTTTTAGAGCCTTCTCAATTGAAGTTTCTTAAGTCATGATCTTGTTTTTGACAAAGAAACAGAGTCTTTTAGTTATTAAATAAATCTTAGTGCTGGGAATTATTTCATTTGCAGTCAAGTTTCAGAGAAGAGATAAGAACCAGATGTGTTGTAAGAAGCCCTCTGGGTACTGTTGTTCATGTACTGGTACCAGTGACTAAATGGTTTTCTAACAAGAATTGACATCACCCTATTTCCAAAATGGAGAAGGATGTGGCAATCCACTCCTAAGGCAATCCTACAACAATGAGCCTTTGAAAACCGTATGTATTGCTATGAGTTGGATATGACTCGACAGTACCTAACAGCAACCATAACATCCACAAAATATCATCCAAGGGTCTGCCAATATAGAGCCTCCATAAAAGAAGTATACTTTAAGAACTCCAGTCAATGTAGAAGATAATGAGGCCTTCCTAAAGCTAGGTTGTCATTTTCCCTTTCTTTTTATTTAGTGTTGGTCAGTATCATGAAGAATCTAGAAAATGGAAAAGATTGCCCTTAGTTTTTAGGACCTAAGTTTATAGTATAAAAGGAAATTCTTACCCAAAGGAAAATAGAAAGTAAACCCTTCTAATCTGAAAATTGAAGCAAAGTCAAAGGCTTTTCTCTAGTCACTTGATGGTTGCTATGGAATTGTGATTGTGGACATTGGGTACCACAGAAACAAAACTCTATGTATGCGTTTTGGTCAGAGCAGAAGTCATTGTAATTCTTTCTAGATTTAAATTTTGGCTTCATTTTCCATAGTGTTGATTCCCAGAGATGCTATCTAACCTGAATTTTATCATTGTCCTCTTCTTGACACCCATGGGTAAGCTGCTTTTCATAATACTATCAGAGTGGTGAGGAAACATTGACTATTTATTGAAAGAACTTTTAGACTATGTCTTATGGTTTTTGTTGTTGCTGTTGCTTTTTGTTTGAGATTTGATCTCTTTTGCCCATGTTGACCTAAAATTCCTAGGCTCAAGCAATCTTCCTTCCTCAAACTCCCAAGTAGCTGTGACTACAGGTGGGTGCCACTGTGTCTGGCTACTTCTCACTTTTTATTTTACCCTTCAAAAGAAGAGTTTTGAGAAATCAGAAGATTTTAGGGGTAGAATGAATCTTGGAAGCTAATTTGGATGAAGATTACTTTGCAATTGAAGAAAGATTCAGTTTCAGTGGCTTATCTAAAGTTGGAATTTCACTGCAGCTGGAACTGTAGATCCCCATTTTCTGATTACTACTCATGGGACATTCTTTTAAAATTTCCTCACTCCTTTTAACATAAAGGTTTTACCAGTAATCAAAATTTTCAAGGGTCAGTGCTATTATTTTATTAACTCTGTCTATATATGTATTGTTTTACCCAGATTAATGCAGTAGAGAAAATGGCAATGCTTAACTATGATCCCAACCTGGTTTTCACTATTTCTGTGCCTATTTATTAATTAATTCACACAACTACTGCCCTTTAGAGCTGGAAACTAGTAGTTTTGTACTTGAATGTTTTTAAAAGTTATTTAATGTTAATAGTCATTGGTGAATTATAGGAAATTTTCATTTTAATCATATCTTACTAAAATGTGTACAAGAATAGGGGTTCAGAAAGAATGCTAGCCTACCATATATTCTCTCTAATCTAATCTTCATCCTTTCAATGGTTTTGGAGGGCTATAAATATCAGATGTGGATTGGAATCCCATGCAAATCTCATGAGAATACAATCAACATGCCATTCTAATCCACATCTGATTTTTGTAGCCCTTTAAAACTGTTGAAAGAGTGAAGATTAGATTTGAGAATATACTGTAGATATTTTACGTTTCACAAAAAGTTCTTTGTAGCCCATGCCCTTGGGAAACCTGATAATGAAATCCAGAGGGTGTTAAAAATCTAATTTAGAAAGACTTCTCCAATTTGGTAAATAGAAAAATTCTGAATAGTGAATCTGATAGCAAATATACATTTATTAGACTTTTGATTGGTTATGGATATGTGCTGAACTTTATGGGTAAAACACAAATATCAGAACATATTGTATTTCTGCTATCTTACATTATTTTTTCAAGTACTTAAAATATTATCCCTTTGAATCTACTTTACTATTTTTATTTGTTAAAGAATTCAGCAATAATAGCTTTAAAACTTGAAATCTTAAAGCAAATCATTGGGACCAGAGCTTTTCTATTTTTTTAAGCTCTATATTGACTAGGGAGGGCTGGGATTTAGCTCAGTTGGTAGAGTGCTGCGCTGCAGTCTCTGAGGTCCCGAGTTCAATTCCCAGTACCGCAAAAATGGGAGAGGGGCCTGGCAATCCACTCCCAAGGCAATCCCAAAACCGTTAGTCATTGAAAACCCTATGAGGGTCGCTATGAGTCAGATACTGACTCAACAGCACACAACTACTACTACTACTACTACTATTGACTAGGGAACAAAAATATGTATGCTCTTTTTCATAGTTCTGTATCATAAAGTAAAGGAGAAAAAGCCTGCATTTCCTTTGGCAATAATGCTGAAAAAATACACACACACACACACACACACACACACACACACACACACACACACACACAGAGAGAGAGAGAGAGAGAGAGAGAGAGAGAGAGAGAGAGAGAAACTGAATGAAAAAATGGAATTTAGGACTCCCCAAAATACAATCACATATTCTGTGTCTACCATCATCACCCTTCTGTCTCAAATACTACTAAATATGTGTACTTTAAATATTGGACCTAAAATGCAAGCTAAATTCCATAATGAAGTCCTAGATTTTCTAAAGTAGTCAATTAGAATGGTCTATGATTTCCAAAGCAGAGGGTTTACAACCTAGTATGTTTCTGTTAATTCTTTGAGATGGCTTGTGCACAAATTGCTGGATTGCCTCTTACATCTGTCTTGATCTGGGCTATCGAACACAATAACAATGCTTTGAGGGTTTTTTCATAGACATGTTCATCATCTGAATCAAAAGTGCTAAAAAGCACTTCACAAACAACTGGTGGCAAGCAGCATCACTGACATTCTTTTAGAGTTCTTTTGACTGCTTTTTATCCCTACTGATTGTCATATGCATGAATAAGGAAGGAAAAAGGAAGACCAGTTTTTGTTTAATCTGAGGTGATCAAAAGAAGTCCCCAATAATACAGACTGATTCTGACAGTGACTGGTATTTGTAAGATATATGAGGCTTGCTCTACTCTACTTTCTCTCTCTCTTTTTTTCCCTCCTTGATGGAAGCAAAGTTTTAGTATTATCCAGAATATTCCATTCATATTTTAGAAGACTATTTTCTAGTTGCTTTGTCAAGGGAATGGCCTATCAATTCTCTGCTACCTAATTTGATTTTTTCTTAAGATTCCTAACTTTTCCTGAAAACAGACAGGCTCGAGTTGCTCATGCATGGTTTTTGGTTTTCATTCAGTGCTGGTACAAATGCATATACTTACAGAGTTATAAATCTGAAAGGTACTCCTTTAAGTGAAAGTATATTCAAATATTGCCTATCAATTATTGTCTTCTAAGTACTTTCACTTATCATTGGCCCCTTTTATTAGAAATCCTCACCTTTTCTTTTTTATCATTATATATATCAAAATAAATTTCTGATGCTTCATTTTTGCTATTACTGAATATACTCATATTGAGACATTTGCAGGTAGTGTAATAAATTATAACTTTTCTCCTGGTACTTTATTATGGGGCTTTGGGAGCACCCTGGATCTGTGTAATTCCAATATAGATATGTTCAACAGTGACAGAACTTATTTGAAGCTAGGGGAGATGGAAAGAGGCTCAAATTACTATTGTTATATGTGGTTAGTAGATTTGGATTTAAGCATTGAGGGTACTTTGTTGTTTCATAAATATTGTTACTGTTGCTCAAAGGAGCATTATTTTTTTTTGAAGGTCAGAGCTAGCTCTCTTATACAAGATTTCAAGTCAGTCTTTGATGTGAAGCTTCAATTCATGTAAATTCCATGTAATGAAGGTTTATTGTTACTTCAAAGAAAAAAAATGAATAATGGTATTAAAAATTATTTCCCATCATGCATCCTTTATGCCATGGTGCTTTATGATGGTGCTCAGTTCTTGGTTAAATATCTGTGGCAATGTGCTGGTAATGGTTATCAACTGACTTTCAGGGCTAGGATGAGGTGGAGTAGGGCTTGTTTTGCTGATTAATTTGGTGAAATTATTTCCACTATAGAAAATTCCAACCCAATCAGCTGATGTTACTGAACAGAAAAGTAGCAAGTATGTATAGTAGAGCACCATTATATAATCTTCTCAGTATGCAAATAATGATAGATATAAATAACCTCAAGGGCAGATAACAAGTGTAGTCAAATAATTAGGAAGTGATAAGTTTGATTCATTATTATATTTACATTTAACAATTCATTTAATTAACAATTATTTAATTGTTATTGTTAGATGTCCTTGAGTCAGGTCTGACTTTAGTGGCCCTATGTACAATAGAGGGCTGGGATTTAGCTCAGTTGGTAGAGCGCTGCACTGCAGTCTCTGAGGTCCCGAGTTCAATTCCCAGCACTGCAAAAATGGGAGAAGGACCTGGCAATCCACTCCCAAGGCAATCCCAAAACAGTCAGCCATTGAAAACCCTATGAGGGTCGCTATGAGTTGGATACCGGCTCGACGGCACCTACCAACCAACCATGTACAATAGAACAAAACACTCTTCAACACTGTGCCATGCCATGTCAGTGCTTCTCTGCTACATAGACTGTTTTTAATGGCTGATTGTTTTGAGAGTGGGCTGCCGGATTCTTCTACCATTTTTGTGGTTCTGGGGATCTAACCCAAAGCCTCAGAGTGTGCAGAGTGGCACTCTATGTGTTGTTGTTGTTGTTAGGTGCCGTCGAGTCAGTATCCAACTCATAGCGACCCTCATAGGGTTTTCAATGGCTGACTGTTTTCGGGATTGCCTTGGGAGTGGATTGCCAGGTCCTTCTCCCATTTTTGCGGTGCTGGGAATTGAACTCGGGCCCTCAGAGACTGCAGCGCAGCGCTCTACCCACTGAGCCAAATCCCAGCCCCGGCACTCTATGTAGATGTTCAATAATAGCTATATATTATCAACTGGCTCACAAAATGTCCGAAAATGAATACCCTGCTCTCCTAAGTTGCTCCATGCCAGCTTTAGTATGCTGCTGGGAATGTATTATGGCACTGAGTCCTACTATACCAGTGATCTGTTTGTTTTATTTTTGTCCTTGCCTTTTAACGTGTTACTGCTTACTCTATCTAGTTTGTTATCATCATCATCATCATCATTTATGTGTTAAGAAGTGGTTATAGCTTGGCATGGAGGCACACACCAATTATCTGAGGCTGAGGCAGGAGGATCACAGACTCAAGGGTAGAGGTAGCTTGCACAATTTAGCCAGATCTTGTTTCAAAAATTTAAAAAGGCTGGGGAATATAGCTCAGTAGTAGAGCATTCACCTAGCATAATGTGCTGGGTTTAATACCCAGAACTGCAAGAAGTGGCAGCAACAGCTGGTACTGCTTAAGCTTAACAGCATGCCTATTTCTGCATAAATGTTAAACATTGTTGGTAGGTCACTGTCCTTCAGAAACTTAAACACAAAATGGGTAGTAATACTCATGAAAAGCAGATAGAAATACTCAAATGTAAATATTAATGACTGGGTTAAATGTTCATATTTATATCAATATGAACATTTAAGCTTAATAATGTGTCTATTTCTGCATAAATGTTAAACATGGTTGGTAGGTCACTGTCCTTCAGAAACTTAAACACAAAATAGATAGTAATACTCATGAAAAGCAGATAGAAATACTCAAATGTAAATATTAAACAATGACTGGGTTAAATGTTCATATTTATATAAACTTGGGTTAGGAAGAGGATGTTTTTTGCCCATTCTGATTAGTCTAATAATGCTGCTGGTGGATTATAGTAAGGTTTTATTAAGCCCTGCTCCTTTCTCTTGCAACATTTTAATAAACAGGTTGATAGTGATTTTAAATGACTTGGAGGTGAGACATTCCTTTGTATTTTCAAACAGGAAAAAACATGTTAGTCACTATTCTGCTATATACCAGAATAGCTTCAAACAGTAAGGGACAGTCTATAGTTTACCCAGTATAAACTTCTGGGATGACTGGTCAGATACAAAGAATAATTGAGGTTGTTGTTAGAAAACAGAGAGAGTGGAAGGTACCTTTTACTGGGAAAAAGGCTCAACAGGCTGGTTGGTGATGACATTGAGATACCAGTCATGTCACTTGACACCATAACTTACGAATTTCTTTTTTTTATGAACAAAGAATACTTGGTAACCACCCACACTCTCTTCAAAGAAAGGAATTCTGTAAAACATCTTAACTTTTTATTTGATTAGATCATTAGAGAACTTAGCCTGCCCAGAAATGTATTTCCTGTACTCAATTTTAGTATTTTAACTCTTATTGAGAGCAATTATAAACATCAGTTAAGTAAAGGATGCTTTTCCTACTTTAACTTTAGTAGTTCTTTTAACCAATGTGAAAATAATTTTTAGACTTTACTAGTGAGAAATCATTTCTTTTAAATTATAAAGTTTTTTTATCTTAAGATAAAGATCCTATGTAACATATTAATTCTCCCATTTTTATCTTGACCAGAAATTGAAAGTTAAATTTAATAGGCCTTTGTTAACAACTGTGATTGATACAACTGTGATTGATACAGTGATTATTTCCTAATCACTGTACATGTTTGATTTTTCTTTTGCGTATATGTCATTATTTAAAAGTAACTTTAAAGTTTCTAACAGGAGACAGGGCACAAGTTATGACCAGGTTAACAAAACAGATATTGATGCAAAAAGTCATGATATTTGTGATGAAATACATGGTATACTGTTAAAAATTTTTATTTGTCTATGAACCCAATTGTGTTTCATACTCAGTAGTCCCTTCTTACTGAATGGATATGTTCAGAACTACTATTGTCTAGTATTTCACAGGGAACAATATGTCATTGAACACCCAGGGCAAGAATTGTATATGAGAAGAGATATTATGTAGCAAAGGAGTGATTGTCTCAATCGTCACCACAGTGGGGAGAAGAATAGTGATTCAATTTGTAGAATGCCATGACCACAAAGCTCATCATCTTCTAGTACATGGGTCAGAGAAAGGAATTTCATCGTCCGCAAGCCTAAGAGACTAAGAATTAGTTTCAAAGTCTAGCAAGGCCAGTGGCCTCTTCTTCCTTCTGAACACCTCAACATAGGCCATTTTGAAATGAAACTGGGGTGCCTGTTACTGAGCTATGATGATTCTTTGTTCTTATTACTGAAGTTTACCTAATCAGAATGAACATAACTAGACAAGCAACATGCTAACAAAATGGAGATTCATTGCAGTATATGTCACACACATCCTAGTGAAGCCCACCAATTGTATAATCTTCCATGCTGTCCTATTCTTGAAGGATTTCTTGTCACCATGCTAATATAGTTTGATTTCCAGTTTCTGCTCTGATATATTCAAATCTGGGTCTATGTCCTGAATAGCTATGTGTCTCTGGCTATACTATACCTCATGTTTTTTTCATACTCATCAAACTATTCATTAGGTTAAGACCTTTGTACTGTAGAATTTGATGCTTTCATGTGAGAATGCACTGGTTTAACATAAATAATTAACAACTTGTAATAAGGTACAGACTGCATCAGTACCACTGTGGCATCCAATCCCATCAGCTCTCAGAAGCTAAGCAGGGTTGGGCCTGGTTAGTACTTGGATAGGAGACTGCCTGGGAACACTAGGTGCTGTAGACTTGGGAGAAGGACCTGGCAACCCACTCCCCCAAAACCATCAGCTATTGAAAACCATATGAGTAGTAGAGAAGCATGACGATCATGTTTTCGTCTGTTGTATGTAGGGTTGCAATGAGTCAGATACCAACTCCAGGGCACCTAAGAATAACAACCAGTTACAAAATGATTTTTACAAGAATCCAGGTATCATATTCCATTTTGTTTTGTTTAAATAGATAACTGAAATTAATTTTCACACTTCATTGATGAACAAGTTTATACCTGAAAGAAAATGTAATCAGTTTGAAAAGCATTTTGTGCTATGAGAAGATAAATGTCTTAGTTTCCTTCACTGTTTTGTTACTGTATCATGTTATTCTCATAAAGGAAGGTTATTAGCATGAATATATTATCTGAAAAGTGTATCTGTGACTCATAGATACTAGAAAATTGTATCAAAAGTGGTCCAAGGAAGAAAGTTTGAATAAGCACATTAAAAATTAATTTATAAACAGATATCATTTAACTGATCCTTGCAGCTTGCCTTCCCTTATTTATGAAATAATGCATTTCATATAAAAATATGAGACATAATATATTTCTGAACTTTTTAAAGTCAAATTTGTTGCTAATTCTGTGTTTTTGCAACAGTAGAAATGTTTTTGGATGAATGCTGTTGGCTCAATGAAATACGAGAAAGGTTCTGTATAACAGGAAACCACAGTACTTTTGGTGACTTAAAAGGCTATGGAAGCCTATTGCATGTTGGGTTACATTTCCATTTGTATTTGTCTTTGTCTACCAGTTTTATTTATAATGAAAGTGATTTCCAAGATATATCTCCATTGTATTACCTGAGAATGAAACCACCTGTTTTTATACTCATTTGGTAGAGCTGTGTGTCCCTTGCATAGGTTTCTCTATTTGTGCTTTGCATTTGTATCCAGAGCATTATTTCTGTGCCTCTAGATGCTCCTAGTGGGGAAACTAGAATTTTCATGTCTATCACTGTAATGAAATATTTTGAAGTACTCAGCATAAATTGCCCATTTTATTCTTTTTATATACTGCATTTTACTCCACTGTTTTTTTTTTGTTGTTGTTGTTTGTTTGTTTGTTTTGGATTGCGTGGTATTTGAAATCTTTGTCTCCTGCTAGGATTTAGCTCAGTTGGTAGAGCACTGCGCTGCAGTCTCTGAGGTCCCGAGTTCAACTCCCAGCACCACAAAAATGGGAGAAGGTCCTGGCAATCCACTCCCAAGGCAATCCCGAAAACAGTCAGCCATTGAAAACCCTATGAGGGTTGCTATGAGTCGGATACTGACTCGACTGCACCTAACAATAACAATAACAACATTTTGTCTCCTATAGTGCCTAGGACAGTGCTTGGGGCAAAGAACAGAAATAAAGGTTGACTTGCAGAGTGTTGGGTAAAGCTGGGCCATTGGTACTATGGAATGTGATGACGAGTGAGATACACCCTTAGGGGCTTTCTGGGTTCCTAATGAAGGAAAATTGGAAATGACTATTGAAATAAGGGCATTGGGTGGGGTGAGGCCAGTCTGATCCTCTGGACTATAATTGTCTGCATAGGATCTAAGCCACTTAAGAATATTTGCTTTTCAATCTCAAACTGTACTGTAGTTGACTTTTGTATTCTTTCTCTATTCATTGCCTGCAGCTGTAGCCCTGTGGCATCCGATCCCGTCAGATCTCAGAAGCTAAGCAGGGTCGGGCCTGGTTAGTACCTGGATGGGAGACCGCCTGGGAACACCAGAAGCTGTAGGCTTGGGAGAAGGACCTGGAAAACCCCTCCCAAAAAGCAATCTGCCATTGAAAACCCTATGCACAGCAGAGAAGCACTGACAATAGTGTTTCCCCTGTTGTACAGAGGGTCGCTATGAGTCGGATACCGACTTGACGGCACCTAACAACAACAACTCTATTCATTAGATTAAGGGTTTTGTAATGGAGAATTTAAAGTTTTTGTAAGAAAATAAACTAGTTTGTTTGTCCTCAATATTTAACTTACAAAGAATTGCAGCATATAAGACATTTTTTCAATTAAAAATGGTTTTGTGTCAAGCATGATGGCTCACTCCTGTATTCCCAAAGACTCAGGAGGCAGAGGCAGAAGGATCATAGTTTCAAGGCCAGAGGCAGCCTGTGTAACTTAGTGAGACCCTTTCACAACATTAAAAACAAACAAACAAACAAAAAATGCAGAAGTGCATTTACAAAGCATGTGTGAGGCCGAGTTCAATTCCCATGCACTGCAAAAAAATAGATAAAAAGTTTTGTTACAAGAACTCCGGTATAACATTCCATTTTGTCTTATATTTAAGTAGATTTTCTTCATACTTTCCCCTCTTAAACAGTCCCTGAAATCAGTTTCAGTAATTATCATCTCACATTCTGTGAATATATACCTTACTCTTGTTTTGTTCTTTATGCCCTTGCCTTTCTGAATTGATATGGTTTCAAATATATTTCTTTTTCTTTTTCCTTTGCTATTACCTTTTCTTTTTATTTTTCTTCTATGTAGACATTATGTCAAAAAATTCTAACTCTGCTTCATGCAGTTGCCTTTTGTTTTTTTGTTCCTTTTCTTTTCTTTTCCTTTGCTTTTTGTATCTTTAGTTATTAATTGTGTATGTAATCAATGCCACTGAACTATATACAAAAATTGGTTAAACTGATATATTTTATGGTATGTTTATTTTACAGTTCAACCACATATTGCTAACTTCCTGATAAAATATTTTAAATATTCTTTAGAATAATTGCTCCCAATATAGGACATAATAAATCTGTTGAAGGTGAAGATATAGAAGAGTATAATCCTGAAGTAATACAATTGCTAAAGTTCTCAACCTCTCAAACTTTAGCAGGTTGGGTAGGGTTTTTCCAGCCTCAAACCATTGTTACATACATTTTGAAAAGCTAATGTCTGTGTGAGTCCAGTCATGCCACAATGTCAGGGAGTACTTCTTTCTGTTTTAAATAGGGTTATTATGAGTTGGACCGGACTCAGGAGCACCTAACAACAACAATAATTTATACCATGGCTCCTATTGATTCTCTGAGGAATGTTTGACCTGGCAATATTGGATTTTTGGAGTATTTTTTGGCATACACACACACATGCACACACACACACACACACACACACACATATATATGTATGTGTGTGTGTATATATATATGTGTATATATATATATACACATATATACACACATACATACATACATATACACACATATACACACATATATACATACATATACATACATTCATATACACACATACACATTATACATATACATTATATGATATATATGTATATGTATATATAACATATATAACTTTCACCAGAATCAAAATGACTATATCCATTTTCTCCAATATTTCTGTGAACTGTTTAATAATCATTCTACTAGGCATACCCCCATTGTACCACTGAAATGAGATCATTATATATTATATTGATTATTTAGACTATATATGGAAGCACATACTATGTACTCTTTGTGTCTAGCTTCACTCAGTATAATCACTTTAAGAATTATTGATGTTGCAGTGAGCATAAGTAGTTCATTTTTTTATTGCTAATAAGTATTCACTATATAATGTACCATAGTGTACTATCTATTCATCTGTTGGTGGACATTCAGGTTCTTTCTAGATTTTTCCTATTACAAATAAAGTTACTCTAAATGTTTGTGTGAATGTTTTTATGATCACATATATTTTGAGGGGTAAATATCTGAGAATGTAATGACTGAATCATATGGGAAATAATATTTAAAGTAAAAGATTGTTTCTAGAAGTGGTTGTACAATTGTATACTCTATCAGTATTGTATTAGAGATCGAGTTGTTTTACAAACTTACCAATATTTGCTACGATTAATATTTTTAATTTCAGTTATTTTAATGGTGTTGCAGAATCAAGAGAGACCAGAGTCTTAGCAGGAGGATTTTATTGTACTGGTAGATGGTTCAGTGGAATCACTTCCCAAGAATGAGCCCTGAACAAAGGGAGCTTGGGATTTTTGTGGGGTCTCTGAGGGAGGTGGGCTTACAAGAGTAAAATTGGAAAAAAAATAAAGTACATAAATGATGAAAAAATAGACATGCATAGTCACAGAAGTGGGAGAGGATGATTAATTACTACAGGAGGTGGGGGGAAAGATATACCTTTCTTTGGACAAGAACAAAGATGTAGTCATTACATGTGATATGCTGTTTTAACTGGTTGAGACAGCTCTGTTACTCATTATAAGGAAAACCAGAACTTGTGAGGTTGTTTACATGAAACCAATATGATATAGACAAACACCATTGCTAGCATGTTAAGTAACTATCAATTAAATCTCAGGAAACGGGCAGTACAAAGAAAACAAGGAGTCTGAACAATGGAAGAAGAGGGGATTTCTTCAGGAGTCTCTTCATTCCCCCCTTTGATGCTCTTTTCAAGTGTGTTTAATCAAGAGCATCAACATCATCACAGCATGGCACTTTATAAACTGATGGCTCCTCAGTTGGCAGGATCTGATATTGGCCAAAATTATCAGCTGGGTGGTGGTGTGTCTTTCCATGAGGCTCTCTATTGTTGTCTGGATATTACTAATGAGCAGAGATAGGAGGCAGGGCAGTATAAGACAGACTCCTTGTATGGTTATTACCACCCCTATAAGAGCTTTAAACCTCTAAAAGTTAAGAACCAACCTCCAAAATATAAGTCTGGGGATCATCCTTCCCAAGTCTCAACAGGGACATGAGCTAACTTCTACATTTTGACTCTCAGGTCCTGGATAGCCTGTCCATTGTCATTAATTTGTAAACAGCAGTTAGTTAGATTGAATTTGCTACATATCCCTTACTCTTGGGCTAGGAGACAGTCTAGAGCTAATCTATTTTAGTAGACAGCATTTCTCACTTGAGTGCTTTGATGTGCCAAGACATTTAAGGCCTTGGCCATGTCATTTGTTATGACCTTGAGGATGGCTTGTAACCTGATGATGTGGTTAAGCATGTAAATTCAGGTGTAGTGTCCCCAACTTCCATCCTCTGTCCAAGTGGGTGGGCCATAGTATTGGATAATGAATGGGGATAATGAATGGGCACCTTTCATTATCTTTCTAGTCACCTATTTTTAACATTAACTCTTTTGTCTCTTTTTCTTATTTGAAAATACCCTGACTACTCCAGAGTTTCTCCCTGCTAGCTGGATCATTACCAAGATACAACCTCCTGTCCAGCCCATGGGCAACAGTTGATATGCTTATGAACTACATATCCAGTAGAGGTCCAGGGGAGCCCTGCATTCATTTGGGGACTCTGGGTGATACCTTGAGTGATTTAAAGAGGGGAACTGAGAAAATGAGTTTGGAATTGGCTGAGTGTTATTTTCTTTTCCCCCCAGACAGTATTACCCTTGGTGGAGTTGTAGCATTTTGTCCTAAACAGGTACGCTCTCCAATAGGGACTGTGAATTCCTCTCCCCAATGGGCAAAGCGATATTTTCCTATAAGGGGTGTCTTTAAGTGCCAAACAGTCAGATTCAAGTTAATGGACCTAGGAGGAGGGACTATCATGTTAAGATTATCTTGGGTCTTTAATTCTTGTGCTTCCCATGTCCATTGGCCTCTCATATTAGTGCTTCCAAAACTGTAACAGAAGGAGATGTATAGATTCTGAGCTAGCTGTACAAACAAGTTTTGGTATTCAGGGATAATGTCCAATGAATTTGGCTGTAGGTATTCATAGAGGGATTTAAATTCAGAAATTGTTGGGTTTGGTGGACCCTACTCTTTCTGATGGCAAACAACCTAAGAGAATAAATCCTGTATTTCATTTGTATGCTGACAGCTATTATATGAATCCCCTTAGTACATATGGTATCATCTGGATCTGGCAGAGTGAGTTCTATGTGGTAGCAACTTTCTTTTCCTTGGCAATAGTTTTGGGTGGTGACTTTGCTTTATTCAGAGAGACTTTTTGATGTGTTTTAGATTATATTGTGCCTCAATCCAATCATTGGTACCAAAATTGGGAGCCATGATGTCACAGGTTGGGGGTGACCTTATGGCCTAACAACCATCAAAGAGGTTAGTGATTATATCCTGTTTTGAGTGGGAGACTCTAATCTGACTTAAGAGAGTCCCACTTTCATGTTCATTTTGAACCTCAAATCAGGCCATATTGGGTGATGTCCTGGGATCATAAAAAACCTATGGAAAATTTTTACTTGGGTCACAAATTGAGAAAACAGTCTAATTATGCCTACAAGTCCCATAATGAGTGTCCTAACATTCATAATAGGAATGAAACAGCAAGGTTTGGGTCAGCTTTTCCTCAGACTGTGTGAGGCACATACATTGGAAACATTCCTCTGAATGTTCTCCATTTACCTTATCCAGTGGGGGCATAACAACAGCCCATAGAACAGGATCCCACATATGTTCATGTTTCCTCAAGCTTCTGCCATATACAGACTGGTCAGCTTGTGGTGTGACTAGAGCAGGGCTCTAGTTTTCCTCAAGCTTCCACTGTACATAGACTGGTCAGCCTCTGGAGTGAGCAGAGCAGGGCTGGTGTTCTTACTATCTGGTGCAGCAACTGGATTTTGGCACAGCATCAGTCAAGTCAGATATTCTGGGTCCCACTAGCAGGTCTACCCCTCTGAGGCTGCTGGCTTTAAGTAGCTATGATGAATCCAAGGCATTGTTCCTGCAACTTTAATAGTGGGGGGGTGGAGGGACAAAATTACAGTATGTGACCCATCTCATATGGGATCCAATGGAGTTGGTTTCCATTTCATAGGCCAGAAAAGATCCCCCAGCTTGAAGGGGTGTACTGGATCAGTTAAACGTACAGGCATTTTTTGTCATATCCAGCCATGGATGTCCTACATGGCGATCCCTAAAGCCTGAATCTGTCTCCACAACGTTATTTCTCCCAATTCACAAACATCATCTCTTATCTTGCCTAGGACTGGGGGTGGCTGTCCAAATAGAACTTTATAGGGTGGCTAGCCTGTCTGTTTTGTGGGGTTGTACCCGATTGAAGGACTATAGGCAAGACCTGATCCTATCTCAAATGAGTCTCTTGGCAGTACTTCTTAAATCAATTTTTTAAATGTCTGGTTCATGCATTCCACTTTTGCCAAACTCTTTGGCCTATGGGCTAGGTGTAATTTCCAATTTATCTTTAACATCTGGGTGAGTTCCTGAACTACTTTGGCAATGAATCCTGGTCCATTGTCTGATTCCCAAAGCCAAAGATTAAAAAAAAAATTTAAATTATGAATAATGTCCCTTAATAATACCTTTGTCACCTCTTGGGGCATTTTCTGTTTGGGTGGGAAAGTCTTCTATCCATCCCAAGCAGGTGCAGTGAAACACTAACAGGTACTGATACCCTCCAGCTCAGGGCAGCTTGGAAAATCCATTAGTAGGTTTTCACAAAGGACTGTCCCAATCTCCTGAATTCCTCGGGGCTGGGCCTGCCCCTGTCATGGGTTTTGGGTGCACATCAGGTATTGTTCACATACAGCTTGAGTGATAGCAGTGGTCAAAGTGCTGTCCTTCCAGTGTGGGTCCCTTGGTGGAACTATTTTACAAACTGAGGGGCAGGCATCTCCAGTATGGCCAAACTTCCATCAGATAATTTCCACCATCCTTCCTTTGTATACTACTGAGTCTCCTGAGAAAACTAAGCCTTTTCATTGGGAGAATAGGATAGGACCTCTAGGAGAGGTAAATCTGGCAGAAGGACCAAGGCTAGAGCCTCTTCCTTAGACTGCATGGTCATCCTGGCAGCCCTTTTACCTATCTGCCTTCTGTTTCCTTTTGCCTCTATATAACTTGCCCACTGATGTTCCTTGTGGTGTATAACTGCTATCTTTTATGGAGCCCACACAACATCCAGAAGTTGTAGAATCTCTTCCTTATATTTTATTTCTTTTCCTCCTGCTGTTAGAAGGCCCCTTTCCATATAAATGGCTCCATGAACATGCAACATTGCAAAAGTATGACATAGAGTCAGTATAAACATTAGCCTTCTACCTTCTACCACTATTAGGGCCCTGGTTAATGCTTTGAATTCTACCTTCTGGGCTGAGGTTCTCATGGGCAAGGAGCTGAGCCTCCATGTCCAGTGTCACTACTGCATATCCTGCAAAATGGGTCCCTTTCTGTGTAAAACTCCCAACATCTGTGTCTTCCATGGGGTGGTCTAAGAGGTCTCCCTGACTTGAACTCATCCACCATTTCCACACAGTCGTGAATGGGGGGTACCAGGTTTAACCAAAAGCAGTGTAACTGGATTGACAGTTTTAACTGTTTCCAAGACTATGGAGAAATTTTCACATAAGAGCCCTTTATACTTTGTCATATGTGGATTTGATAACCAGTGATGTCTTCTCTGATCCATTAAAGTTATAACTGAATGTAATACCCGAATAGTCCATTGTTGTCCCATAGTTAACTTATCAGCCTCTTTTGTCAAGAAGGTGGGGGCAGCCAGTGCCTTCAAGCACAGGAGCCATCCTAGAGCCACAGTATGGCTTTCATAAGTATGCCACTGAGCAGTGCCAGGGTCCCACAATTGAGTTAGAGCTGCTATAGACATCCAATTCCACTCATGGACATATAGAAAGAAAGGCTTTGTCACAGCAGCCAACCCCAAAGCCCAAGCCTAAATGAAGGCCTCCTTTATTTGTTTAAATGCCCTTTCCAGTTCAGCTCCCCATTGAAGGGGCTCCTTTTCCCCCATTTGGTGGTTTTATATGGGGATTTTGCCATAAATGATAAGTGTGGGATCCAAATACAACAGCACCCTGTTGCTCCTAGGAATTCTCTTACTTGGTGCTGGGTAGTGGGCATTGGAATACCATATACAGCCTGCTTCCATTCCGTGACCAGTTGGCATTCCCTTTTTGACACTAAGAAGCCTCGGTACCTGACATTTTGCCCACAGACTTGAGCCTTTGTCTTAGACATCTTATATCCAGCTTTCTACAGTAGGTGGAGAAGGTCGTAGATCCCTAGATGACAGTCCTTTTGGGTCACAGCAGTTAAAATGAGATCATCCACATACTGTAGGAGGGGGTAACCATCTCCTCATGAGCATAGGCCTTGATTTCTATAGCCAAAACTTCTCTGAAGAATGTGAGTTCTTGAATCGTTGAGGAAATCTGGTACAAGTGAGTTGCTCTTTTATGCCTGTGGTAGGATCTTCATATTGAAAAGCAAAAATAGGTTAACTAACTGGTGCAAGGCAGAGGCAGAAAAAGGCATCGTGTAGGTCTAAAGAAGTGAGCCAGGCTGCATCTGCTGGATTAGTTTCATCAGTATATAAGGGTTTGGCACTATTGGGTGGAGGGTTAGAGTGGCCTTATTTACAGCTCACAGATCCTGCACTGGCTGATACTCATCTGTTCCAGGCTTCTGGACCAATAGAAGAGTCATGTTCCAGGCTGACTGACACTGGGCCAAAGGCCTGTCTTCTAAAAGCCATTTTAAATGTCCGTGTACACCCTATAGAGCTTTCTGGGAAAGAGGATAATGTTGAATTCAATTTTCTCTTGGCTTTAACTCTAACACAGGAGCTTGGTTTAAGGCTAGTCCTGGTGGGTGGTCTACAGGCCATATCTCGGGGATTTTTAAGTCTAGCCCATAAAGACCATTAGACTTCTGGGCTTTTTCTGAAATCATGGGGACTATGAGGGCCATAGTCATAGCCTCTGGTGATATTATACTTAATGACATAGTACCTTTGGGCCTGAATGTGATTTGGTCCTGTAATTTCTGGAGCAAGTTTCTTCTTGGCAAGTCGAATGGACAATTTAGAAGGTATAGGAACTCATTTCAGACTTCCTATTCCCCAGTCACACATCTTTTAAGCCAGCAAAATGGCCTTTTTTCTTGGACCCTATGGCTCTGACAGTAGTCACAGATTTTGGATAATGGTCCATGGTTTGAGTCACAAGTGAATGTTTAGAACCTGTGTCCACCATGAAACCTATTAGTTGCCCTCCAACATCTAGGGTGATCATGGGCTCCTGGGGGCCTAAAGGGATGGACCCCCATCTGGCCTAGTTTTAGTATCTTTCAGCCCCTTATAGCCCAATGAGGTCTACATTGGACTTTCTTTGAGGTTAGAACTCTTTTAGTGGTGGCCTACTAATTGAATAACCCCCAGAATTTTCTTCATCTTTTTCTGGGCACTTATTTTTCTAGTGGCTCTTACACTCCACTGTGGAAAACCCTATGAATAGCAGAGAAGAATTAACATACTGCTAGAAGTGGCACAGTGTCAGGGAGTGTTTTGTTCTGTTATACATAAGGTTGCTATGTGTCAGACCCAACTCAATGGCACCTAACAATAACAACAACTTCTTTTTACAGTGTGCACATTGATTCCTCTCTAATAGTGTTCAGTTTTCAGTCCCCCTCTTGTGGGCATCTCTTTCCTCATCTTTTTCCTTGCCTTTTATAAAGTGTTCCTCCTTTTTCTACAGGGAAGCTGCTATAAAACAGCTTTCTTTTAAAGACAACTGTCAGCTTCCTTTTTCTCCCCAAGTCTTGATTAACATAGATCTTTGTTACTATCTCAAGGAGCTATGTGGCATTCATCCCTGCAAATCCCTTCAGCTTTTGTAACTTTCATCTGATGTCTTCTTGAGTTTGCCCCACAAAAACAGCATTTACCATATGTTGATTTTCAGTTGCCTCTGGATCAATAAGCATATGTTGTAGAAGGCCTCACACACCTTTCATAGAATCGGCTGGGGCCCTCCTGGGCTCCCTGGAGTACCTCTGAAATCTTTCCCATATGCATGGCCATTTTGTCCCTGCCTTTAAGCCTTGCAGGAGTGCTTTCCATTACCTTTGTAGGGTTTGCCATCCTGTTGCATGGTTTGGATCTCACAATGGGTCCTTCTCTGGGAACTAGGCTTTTACGAAGGCCTGTACTTTGAGTGTTCCTTCTGGGGCATTGTTCTCTAGCCAACAGTGGGTGACTTATGTCATGCTCTAGTGTTCCTCAGTATTAAACACCATTAAGAGAAGCTACTGGGAGTCCAGCAAGGTTGGGTTGTGAGTCTGGAAAAATGGCCTACATTAAGTCCATAAGGGCCTTAGGCTATTCTGTATAGGATGGGGTTCAATGCTTCCAGTTGAGGAAGTCAGTAGTAAAGAAAGTCTGGTAGACAAAAATCCCTTGTCCTCCTTGGATTTGGCCTTAGTCATCATAAGAAAGAGGGCCCCTAGCTTTCTGGAGAGGAATTTGTAAAGGCCTAGCCCAGTCTGATCAAAGGTGGCTTGTTTGATCTTCATATACTCTCCATCCCTCTTTCTGGGGCAGGAGTTCCTCTGTTTTCTTCTCCTAATATGGGGACTCCTCTTTCTGGGATGAAACCTTGGACTCTGACTCTGGGGATAAAGCCCCCAAGGCCACACTATCAGAGCTTGGCTTTTCAGAAGCTGAAGCTAACCTTGGCAATGGAGGGTAGATTGGAAGGTATGGAGGAGGAAGGCCTTCTGTTACCTCTTGTAGAACTGGCTAGTCTGGTTTCTTTTGTAATTTACTTTTCGGCAGTTCTTTCCTTACCTTCAGTTCTGCTCAGGCCACAAAGGTCTTATAGTAAGCCACTAGGCACAGTTGGATCCAGGAAGGTCTGATTTTAACTATGTTTAGCCATAAGTCAATATAATGGAACTGATATGAGTGTCCTGGCTGTTCTCCAAATCCAGTCACTACCTTATGTACATGACCAATTATTCTTCTATCTTTAGTTCCATTGACTGGCCACCTGACTTTAAAAGAAGGCCATTCTATTTCATAGAGTTTCCTTATTTCCTGGGTCCTCAACTTTATTCCATATTCCTTGGTAAACCCCCCTTAAAGTTCTCTATCATACATTCTAAAGGAGTAGGCTTAGAAGTTTCACCACCCATCCCTCCCTGCTTCGGTGTGTTTCAATCTCTCGTTTCCTTTTGCCTTGTTCCATTACGGCCACCTCTCTCTTTGGAGTTTTCAGATTGCCACTGAGGACTAGTAGGTTTGTATAAGCCCTGAGTGTAGCAGCTCACAGATCTATGCCAGATCTATGGATCTATGGGGGGGGGAGAGAATTCTGCACTCACTTGGGACATATAGTCCACACTATTGGACTTGGGGCCCCACACACTCACATACTGTTCACTCCAACATTCACACACCATGGACATTCTTCTGGTAGGAAAAGTTATTTCCTGTCCTAGGGGTGGGCACAGTTACTCTCCAATTATTCCCAACTGAGACTACTGCTGTGGCCATAGGAAGTGTTCAGGCTCCCCTTCTGCCCTTACTGGATTGGTCCTACCCTTTGGGGCCCCGGTCTTACCTTTCCTGTAACATGATGTCCCTGAAAATCATCCTGAAGCTGCACAGGCTCCACTGTACAATCAGAAACGAGTGTGCTGGGTCAAAGGAGAGCTGGTTCCCTTCCAGGCTCATAAGCCTCATCTAGTAGCACCTGAAGTCTCAGGTCTCCCCTGGTTCAGGGCTCCTAGGCCTGCAGGAAAAGGAGACAATAAACTTGCCATCTCCTATTCCCCACATAGGCTACCAAATATGTTACAGAATCAAGAGAGACCAGAGTCTTAGCAGGAAGATTTTATTGTACCAGTACATGCCTTAGTGAAATGCTTCCCGAGACTGAACCCCGAGCAAAGGGAGCTTGGTGTTTTTGGGGGTTCTCTGAGGGATGTGTGCTTACAAGAGTAAGAATTGCATGAACAGAAAGAACAGAAAAAGTATAAAAAAGATGTGTGGTAACAGAAGTGGGAGAGGTTGATTACTTATCTACTACAGGAGGTGAAAAGAAGGATGTACATTCCTATGGACAAGAACAAAGACATAGTGGTTACATGTGGTATGCAGTTTTATCAGGTTGAGACAGCTCTGTTACTCATTACAGGAAAACCAGAACTTGCATGATCTTTTATATGAGACCAAAATGATGTAGAAAAACACACTGGTAACAGGTTAAGTAACTATCAGCTAAATCTCAGGAAACAGGCAGTACAAAGAACACAAGGAGTCTGAACAAAGGAAGAAGGGGGTTTCTTCATGCAGCCTGCTTCAATATATGGGTTATGATTTGCATTTCCTTAATAAATAGTGGTGGTGAGCATCTTTTGGTGTACTTGTTTGCCATTCATATGTTGTTGGTAAAGAGTCTGTTTAAAACTTTTGCCCATTTATTTCATTGGGTTGATTGTTTCTTATTAATTCTTCCCTCTCTCTCCCTCCCTCCCTGCCTCCTTTCCTCCCTCCCTTCCTTCCTTCCTTCTTTCCTTTTTTCTTTCCTTCCTTCCTTCCTTCCTTCTTTCTGATTTTCCTTTTTTCTTTCCCTTTTTGTTTTTTCCCAGTACTGGTTGACTGAACTCAGTGCCTCACATTTGTTAGGCGAGTGCTCTACCACTGGACTGCACCCCCAGTGACTTCTTCTATTTTGGTTTTGGGACAAGTTCTCATTAAGCCACACAGGCTGCCTCTGTCTTGTACTTGTAATCTTCCTTCCTCAACCTGCCAAGTTGCTAAAATTACAGATATGTGCCATGGTGCATGGCTCTTACTGAGTTTCCATGGTCCTTTATACACTGTGGTTACAAATCCTTATTGGCTATAGTATTTGATAATACTTCAGGCTGTAGTTCATGTTTTTATTTTATGAAAAATGTGATACAAAGATTAGAAGGTTTAATTTTCATGAAGTTCAATTACTCTTTAGGTCATGCTTTTGGTGCCATATCTAAGAATCCTTTGCTCCATTCAAGTTACAAAGGGTTTCGCCTGAGTTTTTTTCCCAGAAATTTTATAGTTTTTAATTTTACAATTTGGTCATTAATCCATTTTGAGTTAACTTTTTAATAAAGGGTAAACATGAATCCAACTTCATTTTTATGTATGTGGATATTTTGTCTTTTTCAACGTTATTTTCAGAAGAGACTCCTTTCTACATTTTATTGCCTTTGGCACATTTTTACAAAATTGTTCTTGGTGTTTTAGGTCTTTTGCTTTTCATAGAATCAACTAATTGATTTCTGCAAAAGAGTGAGTTGGGAATTTGATGGAATTGTGTTGAATACATTGTCCATTTTAGAGGTAATTTAAATCTTAACAATATGGAGTCTTCCATGAAGAAAGAATCATTTAATCTTCATTTCTCTCAAAAAGCTCTTGTGTTTTGCTTGCATAGATATTTCATATCCCTTGTCTATTTTATGCCTGCTTAAAATTTTTAAAAATCTATTATAAATGATATTCTTTTTTAAATTCCAGTTTTGAGGTTTATGTTGCTAGCATACAGAAATACCTTTTTTTTACTAATCTGGTATGCAAAATCTCTGCGCAAGTCAATACACACACACACACACACACACACAGTGTGTGTGTGTACAATACATATACTATATGTATGTGTGTGTACAATATATATTAAACAATATATGTGTGTATATATTATGGCTTAAATCTGAAATGTCCACCAAAACTCATGGGTTTAAATGTTTTGTGCCCAGTTGGTGGCATTATCCTGGGGGCCTACAGAACTTTGTGAGGTAGGATCTAGCTTTGCAGAAGTAGGTCACTGGTAGACAGGCTTTTAGAGGTTTTATGTGGGCCCTGGTTCCAGTAGGCTCACTGGCTCTTGATCACCACTATGGGAAGTTTTCTTTCACAGGCCTTCCACCTGCTCCCCTCCCACACCTGCCTTCCTGGTGCATCTTTCTTCCTCTGTGGACTCAGATCCTCATTCCTCCCGTGAGTTTTTTTCTGCCAAGTAATTTGTCACAGCAACATACAATGTAACAGACACAGCAAATTGGTACCAAAGAATACTTGGGGAAAAACCTGACCATCTAGTTCTTCTGGCTTTGGAATTGGCTTGTGTGAATTGTTTGGAAGAGGTTGGGGATGTAGGTAAGAGAAACTCTTGAATGCTGTAAGCAGAGCTCTAGGGGGTGCTTCTGGTGAGAGTTTAGAATACTGGAATGCCAATAGAAATGTGGAACATAGAGAGAGTACTCATGGACTTTCGGAGGAAAACAAGGACTCTATTGGGATTTGGTATGCAAGAAGGACATGGCAATCCACTCCCAAGGCAATCCCAAAATAATCAGCCATTGAAAACCCTATGAGGATCACTATGATTTGGACATGAATTTATAGCACCTAACATCAACAATTGGGATTTGAACTAGAAGCTATTCATGTTATATTTGGGGGAGAGGAGCAGATTATTATGATTTGAATTTAAAATGTCCCCCAAAGGTCATGTATTTAAATGTTTGATGCCCAGCTGGTAGTGCTGTCTCCAGAGGCTATAGGACTTTGGGAGGTAAGACCTAGCTTTGTGGAAGTAGGTCACTGGGAGGTGGGCCTTTGGATATTTTACATGAGCCTCAGTTTCCAGAAAGCTCTCTTATTCCTCACTGCCATGCTTTGAGGTTGTTTTCTATTGGCCCTGCCACCTGCTCTGTTGCCATGCCTGGCCTGCTACCATACCTTCTTGACTCTATGGACTGAGATCATTCCTCCCATAAGTTTGTTTCTGCCAGGTATTTTTCCACAGCAATGCATGAGCTAATACATTGTGTAATATATTTAATATATAATACATATATGGATTTTTTCCATTGCATTCTCTACCTAGATTGCCCTTTCTTCTTTGAATAGTTTTATTTACTACATCCTCAACTGATTTTATATTTTTACTTGTTTTTATTGGCTAGAACCTAAAGTACAAATGTTGAACTGAAGTGGTAAGTGTTGAACATCCTTAGTGTTTCTCATCTTGTTGTTTGTTGTCATTAGGTGCCATGGAGTCCGTGTCTGACTCTCAGCGACCGTAGGTATAATAGCTGAAACAGTATTGTTAGTGCTTCTCTGCTATTCCTAGGGTTTTCAATGGATGATTGTAATTTTGGGGAGTGGGTTGCCAAGTCCTTCTCCCAAGCGTACAGCAACTGGTGTTCCCAGATGACCTCCCATCCAAGTACTAACCATGCCTGATCCTCCTTAGCTTCTGAGATATGATGGGATCAGACACCACAGTGGTGTGGCTGTAGGCATCTTAGGAGGAAAATATTCAATATTTTACCAATAAGTAAGATATTAGCTCTGGGCTTTTCACGGATCTCTTTTTCCAGTTGAGGAAATTTCCTTCTATTTTTAGTTTGCTAAGAAGTGTTTTGTTTTGTTGTTTTGTTTTGTTTTGTTATTGTTAAGACCAGGAATGGATGTTGTATGTATTAAAGGTTTTCTTTTTCTATTGAAATGGTTGTATGGTTTTCTTTTCTCTGTTTATATGGTGACTTACATCAATTAATTTATGAATGTTGTCCTCAGGTACAAATAGACTTACAGTACTTTACACTTGGGCTGGGATTTAGCTCAGTTGATAGAGCGCTGCACTGCAGTCTCTGAGGTCCTGAGTTTAATTCCCAGCACTGCAAAAATGGGAGAAGGGTCTAGCAACCCACTCCCAAGGCAATCCCGAAACAATCAGCCATTGAAAACCCTATGAGGGTTGCTATGAGTCGGATACCAACTTGACGGCACCTAACAACAGCAACAACAACTTTACACTTGGTCAAGCTATATTATCCTTTATATACACTAGGTTTAACTTGTAAAATCAGAATTAAAAAATTTTTAATGCATTTCTATGGTTCTCTGTTTTTGTAAAGTTTTTGTATAGTTGTTAAGCTAATGCTATCCTCCTAGAACTGGTTAGGAAGTGTTCTTTCCTTTTAATTTTCTGGAAGAATAGACATAGAAATAATATTGTTTATTCCTGAATTATTTGGGCCTGGGATTTCTTTTTGCAAAGATTTTTAAAAACATAATTTCTAATAGGTTGGGATTATTTAGTTTGTTGTTGTTGTTGTTAGGTGCTGTCAAGTCGGTATCCGACTCATAGCGACCCTCTGTACAACAGGGCAAACACTATTGTCAGTGCTTCTCTGCTGCTCATAGGGTTTTCAATGGCAGATTGATTTTTGGGAGGGGGTTGCCAGGTCCTTCTCCCAAGCCTACAGCTTCTGGTGTTCCCAGGTGGTCTCCCATCCAGGTACTAACCAGGCCCAACCCTGCTTAGCTTCCGAGATCTGTCGGGATTGGATGCCACAGGTCTACAGCTGCAGGCTTATTTAGTTTATCTCTTTCTTATTAAATGAGCTTTGGTTTTTTAAATTTATTTATTTATTTATTTTTTCATAAAAAATATGCTTCTTTTGTTGTTAGGTGTCGTCAAGTCAGGTCCTACTTACAGTGACCCTAAGTACAACAGAATGAAACATCACTTCACCATGTCTGGCACTATGTCAGTGCTTCTCTTTGTATATGAACATGGTTTTCAATAGCTGATTATTTTTCAGGAATGTTTTAAGAATGGGCTGCCACATCCTTCTCTCATTTTTGTGATATTGGGGATCAAAGCTAGGCCCTCAGAGAGTGCAGAGCACTACTTGACCAACTTAGCTAAACCCCAGCTCACAAATGAAAGTAGACAGTAATTATTCACACTCATTTTTCATTTTGAGGATATTGGGTGTGTGTTAATTCAAACTACTTTAAAAATATTATAGACTGTAGAAGCATTCAGCTTTTTAGATATGTAGAATATAATGATGCTTATTTTTATATTGATCTGAAATGTGTTAGTATAGTTTCAGTGATCATACAGTAATTACAATTTTAAGTATCTCACATGTCTCAAAATGTTATCATTGAATATATTAATGCTATTCAAAATGCAGTTGTAAAAAAGAAATATGAGGAAAATTATTAAATAATTATCAGAATGAAGTTGAGTTAATAAGTGTGACATCCAATTATAACTTGCCCCAAGAGAAATATCTAGTGGAGGTTGAACATTTCAGCCTCATCTAAGACCCATGTTTATGGTATTTTAAACTAAGTAGTATTCATAATAAGAAAGGAAATCTTCATTCATATCACCTGTTTTTAATACTTGGATAGAAATCATGTATATGAAGGTTGAGTTGTCAATTAGAAAATCACTCATTTTAAAATATTGCTAATTTCATGGTAGAGTAAGCTAAAGTACATTTTATTACTGTTAGATGCCATCAAGTTTGGTACTTCTCTGTTACTCATAGGGTTTTTGATGGCTGATTGTTTCAGGAGTGGACTGCCAGGTCCTTCTTCCAAGTCTACAGCACCTCGTATTCCCAGTTGGTCTCCCATCCAAAGACTAATCATACCCAACCTTGCTTATCTTCTGCGATCAGGTGGGCTCAGATGCCAGGGTGGTATGGCTAAAGGCAAAGTACATTTTAGAATTTACTAAATTAAGTAAGGTAGAGTGAGAGGTTATAGACAAGTAAGTAGAATCCTAGAGTGATCTATGTGGTAATGAATTATTGCTGGAACCATCAGTATGATCTCATGTTTAGCTTACTATAGATATAGAGGGAGATATACATATGTATAGACATATCTCTTAATATTTTTGCATAAGCATGTATTCATTTGTTAGTATACACACATATATTCCCTTGCTTTGAGAGCTTAGGGGCACCTAAAATTTATGGTATCCCACTAACAACAAATATATGTAGTACTCACATGTTGGTTTCTAATTCCATATTCTAGTAAAAGCGGCTAGAGCTTCTTGAAGTAATGACTAATTCTAGGCCTGGAATGAGGTTACATATGGTAGAATCCTAGAGCATCTCGTAGTATCAGAAAGAAAGTAAGCGTTGTTTTGTTTTTCTATCGTTCAAAAAACCCTGTAATGATAGGAGTATGTCCAAGGGACACAGGGGCCAAATGAAAGTGCTCCTAGTAGCCTAAGCTGAAAAAAATTGAGACAAGAAGTAAATATATGCTATGGAAGTATAATCCAAATAAATACCCATGAGTTCTACACTGATATTAATGTTATTGAATAAATAAATGGGTGATATATAATCACTTACATATAAGAATATTCTTTGCCATCAAAGAGAGGAAGTGTAACTCCATGATCCTTATGCTTGGTGACTTTCCTCTAAACAGTTCAGTATGGAAAAGGGGGAACAACTTTACAGTGGAACAAGTTGAAAAGCACCATTTCAGCCAGGTGGTCAAGGTGAACATTAACAGTAATAAATCACTTTGATAGGACATGCCCTTGATATGATGTGATGGGAATAGCACTTTACTGCTGTGATTTCCCTTCCACAAACCTATAAACCCAGGCTGATCATAACAAAATTTAACACAAGCCCCAAAATAATGGGTATTCTATAAAATGCTAGACCAGTCTTCTCCAAAACAATCAAGCTCATTTAAATCAACGTAAGTCTGAAAAACTATCAGATGAAGGTAGCCAAGAGAAGATGGGATCTTTGACCAGAAATAGGATATTAGGCAAAAACTAAAGAAATAGGAATAAAGTATGGGCTTATGTTAATAAAATAATATGTCATAATTATTGCATTAATTGTGATAAATGTATCATACTAATGCAAGATTTTAATGGTAGGAGAAATTGAAATATGTGAGAACTCTTTATACTTTTATGAAAAGGGTTTATGATGAAGCAAAATACAAGCAGCATATAAACAAACCTTAAAATCAAATCAGTAATACATTTCCTTCAGTTTGTTTTTACACATATAACAAACATATTTCTTACATTTATGCACAACTTATTCACAGTTATTTTGAGTTGAAGGCATCACCTCCATTGAAGGCATTGAGCAAATACTGAGAGAAAAGGAATTGGTAAAACACAGCTCATTAAATTTCCTCCATATCATATAACATGGAAAATATTTTCCCTACTAATCTCTTTCATTTATTATGTAATATTTAAACTGTAGAGTATCCTTTTTGAGAATCCTTGTGCCACAGAGGACCTACTTATTTGAAATATTCTTTGCAAATACCAATTTTCTTCATCTCTGAGGTAAAAATATTAGGTACATGTGGATAAACTCTTTGCTTTAGCTTTATCCACTCTCTTTCAGTCTTGCTTTTGGGAACTTCTCCTACTTCTGATGACAAGGCCATTACCCATGTTCAAAGTTGGGACACAATTCAGGTTGTCCATATTTCTGCATATTTGCCTGTATTCATGTGCTTGTCTTTTGCAATATGTCCCTTGCAAATTTGTTTCACAGAAATTGGTATCTTGTACTCTTATTTTAAATAACTATCAGGCTAAAGATTTCTGAGACCTATGAAGGGATAGAAAAAAAAAGGGAAGGGTATGTGTTCTGACCAAATGTTTAGGAGTTATGGAGACAGTTTGTTCAGAGATGAGGGTTAAGAATTCTTTGTTTTCCATACAATCTAGAGATTTCATACACAAACATAAATAATACAGTATAAAATAGTCTAAAACATAGGATGCTGCTTATTAAGATACTTGAGCAATTGTGTGCTGCTTATTATCACTGGTACTTGTTTTTTCATTAATATCAGAAAAAAAGTAAGATGAAAAACTACAGCGAGGTTAACAAGAGTTAAAAGGAGTGAATAAATAAAATGAAAAAGGTAAAGACAAAGAAAAGTTTTAGGGACAAGAGTTCTGAGGCTAACTTTTTTTATTCTAACAATCTGAACCCCAAACAAAAGCACATTGAATCAAAGCAGTGTAGAGTTGCAGGCATTGGTTTGTTCTTTTCCTTTTTCTATTTGTTCTCTGTCCTTCTCTTTCCTTCTCTTCATACCTGGAGATTAATGTGTTTATAAACATTATCTTCTGGCTTGCAGTTGCATTTGGCTCATAGGCAGTGCCAGAAGAAGATGAGAGTGAAGTTATTTTAACCTTCCCCCTCCTGCTGAAGTTACATTGGACTGAGTCTATCCTTCTATCAAAGAACACAGTTCAAGCTAATGTAGCCCTTTTTTCAGCTTTCTCCTTCCTTGTTCTAGGAACTATTTCTGTATGTTGCATCTTCACACTTGGGCATGAGAATATCTCACCTAATTCTGGTCCAAAGATCCTGTATATTTCCTGTGGTTTCTCTACACCTGCCCATGCCATTGTACATAGTCCCTGTATGTTAAATTTTGCTTTCATTATCTTTAAGTGCATAATGAGTGTCCTGACTGGCACATTCAGCAAATTCTAGAGTGATCTATGTGGTAATGAATCTAGTATCTCATAGTATTCTTTTTATAAGTGATGAAAATGAGACCAAAGGGGGATCAGATTTTCCTGTTCTAAGTCAGTGATAAAACTTTAGACATGGCAATTCTCACTCTACCCAGATCTCATTTTGCAACTGCTTTGAAATTACACATGCATATGTATGTTTGCTCACTTGTCTTTCAGTTTGCCATACTGTGGAGGCTTAAATAATGCTGGGATGCAAAATCTATGACACTGGTATTGCAGATAACAACAGGGTCACCCATGGCAGACAAATTTCAGCTGAGCTTCCAGACTAAGATAGACTTGGGAGAAGAACATGACAACCTATACCCCAAACAATCAGCCATTGAAGACATTATGCACAGCAGAGAAACACTGTCAGATATAGTGCTGGAAAATGAGATTCCCAGATTGGAAGGCACTCAAAAGACAATTGGGGAAGAGTTGCTCCTTCAAAGAAGAGTGGATGTAGTGAAAGCTTCTATAGGAAAAATATTAAGCAATGTGGGAAATATCAAAAGAAGATGGAAAAAATACACAGAATCATTATACCAAAAAGAATTAGTGGATGACAAATCATTTTAAGAGATTGCATATGATCAGGAACTAGTAGTCCTGAAGGAAAAAGTAGAAGCTTCCTTGAAGAAACTGGCAAAACATAAGGCTCCAGGAATTGATGGAATATAAATTGGGATGTTTCAACAAACAGATGCTGCTTTGGAGGTGCTCACTTGTTTATGCCAAGAGACTTGGAAAAGAGCTGACTGGCCAACTGAGTGGAAGAGATCCATCTATGTGCCTGTTCATAAGAAGCTGGGTCCAACTGAATGTGGAAATTATTTAACAATATCATTAATATCTTATGCACGCAAAATTTTGCTAAAAGTCATTCAAAAATGACTACAGCAGTATATTAATAGGGGACTACTAGAAAATCAAGTCAGGTTTGAAAGAGGGTATGGAACCAGGGATATCGTTGCCGATGTCAGATGGATACTTGCTGAAAGCAGAGAATACTAGGAAGATGTCTATGTTTTTTGACTATGAAAAGGCATTTGACTGTGTGGATCATAGCAAATTATACATAACATTGTGAAGAATAGAAATAACAGAATGCTGATTATACTTATTGAATAAGGAATACAAGAGAAGAATTAATGGTTTTGAATTGTGGTGCTGGAGATGAATATTGAATATACCATGGACTGCCAAAAGAACCAACAGATCTGCCCTACAAGTACAACCAGAGTGCTCCTTGGAAGCAAGGGTGGCTAAACTGTGTCTTACATATTTTGGACATGTAGTCAGGAGAGACCAATCCCTGGAGAAGGACATTATGTTTGGGAGGGTGACAGGTCAATGAAAAAAAAACCTGAACTAGATAGATTGACACATTGTCTGCAACTATGGGGTTAAATATAAATAAGATCATGTGCCTGGCATAGAATCCGGGACTGTTTTGTTCAATTATACACAGGGTTGGTATGAGTTGGGCTCATCTCTATGTCACCTAACAACAACAATTGTACTCATGAGGAATCACTACATTGACCAGGAGACAGTCATTCAAACAGAACAAGGAAATACTGCCTGGTTTAAAGTCAAGAAAGTTATGTGTCAGCCCTGTATCCTTTCACCATACCTCTTCAATCTCTATTCTGAGATAATAATCTGAGAATCTGGACATTATGAAGAAGAGTGTGGCATGAAGATTAGAGGAAGACCTGCATTATATAGATGATACAACTTTTCTTGCTGAAACTGGAGGATTTGAAGCATTTATTGAAGATCAAAAAACAAAGTCTTCAATATGGATTGTGCCTCAACATAAAGCAAACAAAAATCCTTACAGCTGGGTCACTAAGCAACTTTGTGATAAATGGAGAAAAGATTGAAGTTGTCCAAGATTTTCCTTTATTTAGGTCTACAATAAATACCTACAGAAGCAGCAGTCAAGAAATCAAAAGATATGTTGCGCTGGGAAAAGCTATTCTATTGACATTTTCTAGTCTGAGGCATATAGGAACTGTGCTTATTTTCAGTCTTGCATATTTTTGCTTTGGGGATGTAACAGAGTTTTGTTATTGTTCTCATTGGTTGCACTACCTAGTGGTTGAACCCAGAGACTCATGCATGCTAGTCAAGTGTTCTTCCATTGCACTGTACTTCAAGGCCCCTGTTTAAAATTTGTTTTATTTTGAGACAGAGTCTTCCTAATTTGCACAGGCTGCCTCTGGCCTAGAACTTGCAATCCTCCTGCCTCAGGTTCTCAAGTGGTTGAAATTATAGGAGGGTCACCATACCTGGCTGGGGTGTTGTTTTTCATGGTCCACTTTATTCATAGGAGGTTTATCAGTTGTTATGTGACTAAGTCACATTCTTTTGTTGCATGCATGGCAGCAATAATTCTTATACTCATTCCCCCTTCACTGGAGTCCTGAAAGTATCTCTACTTTCATTCTCATTATCTTTTGTAAAGAAATTTCAGGCAAAATAAATGAGAAATTTACTTTCAGAAGGAGAGAAGAGAGAGGAGCCTCTGAAATTACATTTTTTTTCTATCTGACTGTATCCTTCAATGGTATTGTATATGTTAGGAACAAAAAGAGTTGACCCTTCGTTCTCCTCAGACTTGACAAGGCCTCTGGCTGGGATGGTGAGGAGTTGTCTCTCTGTAACTACTGTGGCATGCTCTTGCAGTGGAGCAGAGGTACTGGTCTACTTTAGGGCATCATATTGAGTGTGAGATGTTGATTCAGGATTAGTCCAACAATAACCACTATTCCTCTCCAGCATTTGATAGAGGCAGAGATTCTAAGCTGTCAATTTGGAGTGAACTGGGTTTTAATTTCATTCAGTAAGGGCATAATTTCTTAGCCTGTGAGCTCCCAGGGGCAAAAACTGAGTCTTATTTTTACATTCCTGGGGATTGGGTTTAGTTCATTTCGAAGAGTGTTGTTCTTCACTTTCTGAGGCCCTGAGTTCTATCCTCAGCACTGCAAAAATGGGAGAAGGATGTGGCAACCCACACCTGAAACAATCTTAAAACAATCAGCCATGGAAAACCACAGAGACACTTGCATCTCCATAGTCAATGCAGCACTTTTCACAATAGTAAGGATATGGAATCAACCAAGGTGCCCATCAATGGAAGAATGGATAAAAAAATTTATAGTACATATACACAATGGAATACTACTCAGCAGTTAAAAAAAATGAAATAATTTCATGTGTAGCAAAATGAGTGGAATTAGAGAACATCATCTTAAGTGAACAAACACAAGCCCAAAAAGAGAAACACCATATGTACTCACCCATATGTGGGTGCTGAATCATACTTAAAGAAAGGAAAAAATCCTATACATAAATTGTTGTTGTTGTTGTTAGGTGTTGTTGTTGTTAGGTGTTGTCAGTATCCGACTCATAGCGACACTCATAGGGTTTTCAATGGCTGACTGTTTCGGGATTGCCTTGGGAGTGGATTGCCAGGCCCTTCTCCCATTTTTGCTTTGCTGGGAATTGAACTTGGGACCTCAGAGACTGCAGTGCAGTGCTCTACCAACTGAGCTAAATCCCAGCCCATACATAAATTGAAATACAAAAAATGCACAATTAAACTTAGCCTAGAAGGGACAATTTAAGGAGTGGAAAAAAGGAGGGAGGGATCTATCAGAGGGAAGCAAAGACTGGAGAAGATGGGATGGGGAGGAGGGTCAGTGTGGAGGGATGAAGGGGGAGAGGTCAGTATCAATATAAACAGCACAACTTCATGAGTATGTTGGAAAAATAGGGGAAGATAACCCAAATAAGTATCAGAATTTACCTACTAGCCATAAGGCTCCATAACCTTTGTGGGTCAATATAAGTGTTGCTAGATGCATAATGGAAAAAGCCACTACTGTTTTACTCTGTATCCCATCATTGTTTACTAATAAAGGGAAAAAATACCCTATAACTAGCAGAGAAGCAGTGACATAGTGCCGGCCATGGCACAGTGTCAAGGAGTGTTTCATTCTGTTGTACATAGGGTCGCTATGAGTCAGACCTAACTTAATGGCACCTAACAACAATAACAAGAGAACACTACAATGACTTACCTGTAGAAGTCCAATATTATTACTCTTCTAATCAACAGGTAAAGAGTTACCTGTTATAGCTATAGTATCACAAAAAATGTTAAAATATTGATAGTATCATCTTCCCATTGGAAATAGAATTTTTTATTCATAAGTCTGTCTCCACACAAATTTGTGAAAATTTTTATATGAAAATTAGGAAAAATTATTTCATTTTGCTTTTCTGTACTGGAGAGTTCTCATTCCTTTTGGTTCTTGTCCTCATAATATGGGGCTTATTAAGCTCTCTAGTGATTTATCTCATGTATTTATTTTTGCTCAAGAAACAAAAACTAAACACTGCAACTATAATTATTTATGGAAAATCTAAAGCAACAATTCATATTAAGAATTATTGAAATATTGTATATTGAACACCTGTTAGCTCTCTAGCTTTGGTAATATCTAGCTTTATTTACAGGCTTTTGTAAAGCAGTATAATCATAGAAATACATGAATTTATGATACATGAGGAATTTTTTTTTATAATGAGAAAAAAAGCCAGTGAAGAGATTTAGGATTTGTTCATGTCTTACATGAAAATATTAATTTGATTGGTTTCTTTTAAAGCTTTTGTAAAAATGGCAGTGATAGTTATAGGAGTTGGAGCATAGTTCATGCTTAAAGAGATCTGGCCTTCTCTTTTGTTAATGAATGACTTCAAAGCTGAAATTTGCATAAGAACATTAATGTGATAATTTTAAAAGCTCCTATCAGTCTGACACTTTTGGGATAAAAAAGCTAAATTCTAGTGAAATTGAGACTTGTGGAAGAACAGTGGTTGATACTGGGGAAAAATAATCTGATCATAATAAAAATATACTTTTCCTTAATCTATCAAAATGAATTCCAAGTACTTCAAAAAATGCATGTTAAATGTGCCTTAGTACACTTTGAAATAGATTAAAATTATATGCAAATTAACATAAATCATGTGGCTTCAAGATTGTTTTGAAGTGCTATCTTCTTTCCCTGGAGTAAATGGCTGCTAAGTGAATGGATGGATAAATATCTGACTGGATGACTGGCTGGCTGAATGAATGAATGAATCAGTTATTCACTTGGAAAGTGATTACATTTTTCTTCTCTGCCAGAAGGCCAAATTTTTATCATATTCACGGGATGTAGGAGGTTGAAACTCCAAGCATAGCCTAATCAATTCAATTCAACCCAGTGGAGACCATCTGCTTCTGGTCCAGTGTAGGATCCCTAAGCTGTCTTGCATCTGAACCCCAGAGGAAAGATGCCATTTTCTTACCGTTCATTCATTCACTTGAATACATATCTACTTAGCACCTACCTGGAGCCAGGTACTGTTTTCAGTGTGTCATCATTGACCTCTACACAGCCAGTGGTGTTATTTTTGCCTCCTATTCTTTCTTGAAATTTCCCTCTCCATTGGATTCTGCCATATTTCATTTTCCAGGCTTTCCTTCTATTTCAGCAAAATATGCTTCCTTTTCAGTCTTTTTCCAACCTTGCCCCAGGAGTTCCTTGAGGCTCAGTTTTTGCCCTCTGTTCTTTCTCTGTTCCAGTGATTCTCAACCCTGGCCATGATCACAACCTCTGGGGTGAAGCTCCAAGCATGAGCAAATCTTAAAAGCTCCATAAGTAATTCCAATGCATGGCTAGAGTCGAGAGCTCTTTTTATACTGTAGTTCAGGGAATTGTTGTGTCTCAAAACTTCACTTATGTCTCTGCTGATTAGTGTCATATATGATCTCCTTCACTTAAGGTACTGTTCTTGTGTGCTGGCTAACCAAGATTTTTCTGTTTAGAAATATCATCTCCCTCCTTTATCTTCAGAATATCCTTACCCTCTGATTCTTAAAAATTTATTCTTTATTTGTAATATAAGAATTTTAATACTTGACTACCTTTCTCAATTCAATCTTTTCTGTACATTATGGCCAAATTAACTCTCTGATGAGGTTAGTATTAACTATATTTTTCCCCCAAATGCTTTTGGCTTTCTGTTGCTTGGAGTTTGAGATTAAAAATCCTTCTCATGGAATGTAAAGCTTCAAATATCTAGACCTGCAGGTCAGACTCCTCATACAACACTTGTAGGCCTATGCATTCCAACCTTCTGCATGAGGCCTTTTCTGACATCTCTGAGCTAAGTTGGCCTTTCCTTCCAAGTCTTGTTGATAGCACAATGCATTGAACCATGTAATTGTTTTATTGAAGTTTGGCTATCAGTTATGAAACAAAATCCTGACTGATCTTGTCCTGACACTTAGCTGTGAATATATATTTATACTCTTCCTTAATCTCAGCCATTTTTAATGAGTTAAGAAAAATGATAATAAGTTATATGTTACAGAAACAATGTGAAGAATGTTAAAAGCAGATAGAACCTATTTTAAAATAATTTCTCTAAGTTCATAGTCAATCAATAATTACCAAAGGACTATTGTGTGCTAGCAACTTATTTCTATTATTTCATGTTTATGTAAAGTAATATCCCAATTTTAAAACAAGAAGACTGAGGTCTAGGAATATTAATCAGCTTTCTTCCTATTGTAGGCATGCCTAGGATTCTTGTTTGGATCTTCAGGGTTCAAATCTGGTATTTTGTCTCTGCAACTCACTATGTTCTTAGGAGGCAGGGTATTGCATACTTTTAATCTCACTATCATTTTCCTTTCATGAAACACAGTCAACATGATAGGTAGTTACTCAGGTATTAGTAAATAAATAAAGTATGAGAAAGGTCATAGGATAAACAGTGTTTACAAAAATCTCACATCAAAAGCCCCTCTCAATTCAGTCCTAATTCGGTCTATCATTGACCAAGCAGTGTCTTTCAGTATTGGGTTGTTAGAATTAGAATTATTTGAATAATATCTTTTCATTTTTCAGTACTGGGGCAGTTAACCCAAGGCCTTGATCATGCTAGGCAAGTTCTCTACTACCAAGTTCCCCCCCACCCCTTTTTAATTTTTTATTTTGAGATAGCATCTCGATAACTTGAACAGAATGCCTTTAGCCTTGAACTTTGAATCCTCCTGTCTCAGCCTCCTGACTCTCTGGGATTATAGGCATGTGCCACAGTCCCCAGCAGTAATCCTTTGTTTATAGGACTGATGCTAAAAATATTTTAAAATTATTTGTGCTATTTAATCCTATTAACATACTATTTTTAGGTAGTTCTTTTGATATGATCCCAAACTGGGTTAAATTCAGGTAAACTGGGTAAGTTCAGGTAAATGGCTTAATATACTAAAAAGCATGACTATATATACCAACTTAGCATATTAATTTTTCTAAGAAACTATTTTGATGGATTTTGGGGTTTGAATCTCCACACTGTTATTTGAAGATTCAGATCACATAGATGTAGTTTGCTTCCTTCCAAATAAGGGATGAATTTTCCCCACACTCTCTGAAATGGGAAATGAGGCCAGTGTACTCATGATGACTGTTATACATATGGGGTCAACTTCCTGTGCCAGTGTCCTGAACACAAGAGACCATGTCTTCTCTCCTTTCTAGCTATAGAAGAGGGAGTTTAGGCGAAGAGAGAAGAACACTTGTTCAGAAATACTGATGCCTCATTAAGTCTGTGATATATGTGAACTGCATTTTCTAACTGGAATTTGGTGAGCAAATGGGCTTTAGAATTAAAAAAAGTGATTCTAGTTACCTTTGCTGGAATGTACCTATTACACTATAGCATGATGACTACTTTTATGATCTAAATAACTGAGTAAATTGAAAGCTTATACTTACTATTTTTACTATTAATTGAATAATAGACTTTAGCTATAAAAGTAAACTTTGTTGTCTGAACTCTCTTTCATTTCATAAATTAGCTTGATAACTTTACTTCCTGGGATACTATGTTATTTAAAATTTTTTACTTGAACTGAGCAATGAATAGAAAAATTAGGTGTAAGTCATTGAACTTCAAAGGGGAATGTAATTGTACTCTTATAGCTATATTGCTGGATCAAAAGCATTTGAGTAGTGACCCAAGTAGCCATTACAAGTAATTGAAGTAGAAGTACAGTTTCTTATTATTCCATCTAAAAGTGAGGACAACATTCTTTAAATACCACAGTTATATAAAAACTTAAAGAAATTCAATTCACATGTCTTAATTAGGAGCTACTATAAAGAAAGACATTTCATTGTTTTTATAACATGTGTTCAGAGATAAAATTGCTCTTATTTAAGCTTTACTTAGCAGAAATATTAAAATTAAATGCAGAGAAAAAGTTGAAGATGGTGATGTTCCAAAGATATACAAGAACAGAATATGATTATAATTAGAGGGAAACAGATTTTTTTCCACTCTCAAAACAAGTCTAGTGAATATACTTGGTTTATTTTTGTACATATTTGGCAGCAGAAGAATGAATTGCTTTTTAGACAAAAGGCTTCTCAGCATAGTGGCTCATTTTGTAGTTCCTACTTGGCATTATGGGATCTTACTATTTGAAAAAGAACTGTCTCAATCAACAGGGATGTATGGATTTATGGAAGGAGCTTTTAGAATTTTTTTTTTTTTTTGCTATAATATAAAGAAGTTGTACTAGGGTTTGTGTGACACTGTGTCCATAGACTCCTAAGTATATGCATATACTGGTTTGGAGAACCTAAAGTGAAGTGTCCCAGTACATTTTGCTGGTCTTAAAAATAAATAACAATATTCTAGCAATTCTAGCCTGGGTTTTTAGAGTGTATTTTCATAATATGTTGGTATGCATACTTGATTTTGTACTCAAAATTAATCCTTTGGTAGTTGATATTTCTATATGGAAAAAAATTAAATAATTGAACTTGGAAATGTGAGTGAGCATGGAATTATCTCATGGCACACACCTTGTTCATATGCAATGAATTCACGTTGTAGGTAGATGGACTTCATCTACCTACAGGGAGACAATAGACACACCAAACTGGAAAAACAGCTGGAGCAAAAGCTGAGGAGTGTGGAATTTCATGCTATACTTGGGAACTGCTGTGAGTGGGAAGTTGCAGTGGAAGGAAGGGATGGCTGATAGGGGAAATGAAGTGAGATTTATCGACAAGAATAAGGGGATTCTAGGTTGTGGAGGGAATAGTAGGATTAGGCAGTGAGGAGTCATTCAAGGTCATAGACAGGGCTGTGGCAGGACCATAGCTGTATTCTGAAAGTTGTGTTCTTTTTTGTTTGTTTGTTTTTTGTTAGTGTAGTGCATCTCCTTTTCAATGACACTACCAGCTAAGAGTTAGTCTTTGTCTTAAAAAAAACACAACAAAACAAAAACAAAACAAGCCAGCTCTACTTATATAGCACAGTATGCTGGGCACTATAAAGAGAAGATGAACACCTGGTTCCTATTGTTAGAGAACTAATATGCTTTGAAACTAAAGAGCTATACAGATGTAAGGTGTCATTATTACAGTTGTAAAAGAGAAAAAATTGTTCTAACCAGGCAATTAAACACAAGAAGAAGATTTATAGCACCAAAATACTCTCAGACTCTAGCTTGTTACCTAAATATGCTTTCATTTACTGTGAAAAATGGTGAATGCAAATTGCCTGCCTTATCATGGGTTGATCATTGACAATTTCATCACTCCTTAAATGAATACCACATTATAGATAAATCTCGAAGAGTCCATGAATTTGATGGTGTTTATAAATGTTATATGTGGGGAAGATTTTAGATAACCCTCATATTTTCATCCACAGTTGGGAAAAAGTCCAAGAGACATTAAAAAGTAGCTTCTTGTTACTTGGATGTTAAAACAGAGGAGCCAGAGCTCTAAGTAAAGACTGCTTCCCACACCAATATTGGTGATGGTTTAACTGAACCACAGATATCCCTTCATTCCTTCTGTGTGCATGAACCACTTTAATGGCCTACCACTTACATGGAATGAAGTCCAGGACTTCTAACATGATCCACAATCTCTCAGTGTCCTGGCTCCACTTACTTCTCCAAATTTTTCCCTGCCACTCTTCCAGTTTTTATACCCCTACCACAATAGCCGCCTTTCACTGATTCATCCCAATAAACTTCCATTACAGGAATGTTCCACCTATGTCAACCTGATCCTCACTCTTTACATGTTGATAATATCCTTCTGCTTTCATAGGAAGTATTAGTTCCCTAGGAAAGACTCCTGCACCTCTTGATCTTTCAAAGTAAACCAGATCTCTCTCTGTACTCTTATATTCTATTTTCCTTTATGGTAGTTCTTACTGTTTCTGTAGTTGTGAATATTTGCTTTACTTGTTTCTTAAATAGTCTGTTATTTTCATAGGCAAATGTATCAGTTTTTTTCACCTGCATTATGCCCAGTGCCCAGCACAGAATGGAGTCTTGATGAATAAATATATACTTGTGTTGGGACTGGAGAAGGAAGTGTTAAGAGTAAGATTCAGAAAAACATTTGGAATTAGAAATAACTCCTCAATTTCAAATGATTGAATAATTGAAACAAATCTCTGCTGAGTCACCTTAGAATCCTGTACAGAAGCTGCATTTCAATAGTTATTCCCAAAATATCCTTAAATGAAGATAATGCTGTATACATCTTATGATTACAAAAATGTGTGCAGATAGCTGGGTGCGGTGGAACACTCTTGTAATCTTAGCAACTCAGGAGGCTGAGGCAGGAGGATCAGATGCTTGAGACCAGAGGCAGCTGGGGCAACTTAGCAAGACCCTGACACAAAATAAAAATAAAAGGGGGTGAAGGTGCCACTCAGTGGTAGAGTACTTGTCTACCATATGTAAACCCTAGATTCACCTGCACCCAGAATTGAGCATCTATATAAAAATCTTTGAAGGTTTTTCTATAGCAAGTATATGTTTATTAATTATTTTCTTTAGAAGAGCAGGACAGTTGCTTAAAATGAATATATTTTCCCAATAAAGAGGCATTTTGAGAATTAATAGGCTGGAGCTGAATAAAATAAAAATAAGAGGTAGAACTTAAAAAGTAAGGGAAAGAAATTTTCTCCTACTTTATCTTCCTCCCAAAATTCAGTGGCTGAGTTTTTAAACCAAAAGCATTTAAGTGATTTTGTGTCAACCACAGGCTGAAAAAGGCACCTGTGTTTCTTGAATTGATGAGTAATTGTTTTTAGTCCTGATTCTAAGTACCCTGTTGATTGCAGCAGTGTGATGTGGTTGAAAACGCACTAGGTCTAGAGCTAGAACACCTGGATTTGAGTCTTGGTTGTTAGCATTTACCTAATTCATTAGACCTAGGACATGTCACTTAACCTCACCAAAGGTGATTTGATTTGTGAAATGGTACCCTGCGGGATTCTTGCATGAATCAAATGAGATAATTACAGGAAAGCTCTTGGAGAACTGAATATAATCCTAAAATGAACTCTTTAGAATTATGTGTGTACTTGTCTCTAAGCAATGCACTTTGAACAAATGAGGGAGCTATGCCTTGTTCCCTGCTCTGGACAAGCACGTACAGCAACAAATACATGTTGATGAAGAAGTTGTCATACTGCGGATATGAAACAGCATACTGTGGGAGTTACAGAAACAGGGACAGTGACTTCTGGCTGGGACATCAGTGAAGGGGGAGGAGATAGATTTTAATATAGACTTTGAAAGAGAAGGGTGATATTCCACTCTACTTGACACTCCATCCTTGTTCCGGTGATATCTCCTTGCTCTTCTTTCCCTGTCCTCATGCCTCTCGTTCTTCCTTTCCAGTGTCTTCCTTTTCCTTTCTTTATCCCAGCCCCATGTGCTTCTCCTTCCTTGTATTTGTGTGGGGACAGTAGTATGATGTTTGGAAAAGGGAGATTTACTAATGTAAGGAGTGAGAAACAAGTTCAGTTTTGAAGTAAAATACTCCATTTTCTGATCCCTTCCCATTTAAAAGAATTTTTAAATAAACTATACCTGAAAGCAAGGTAAGATATTTCTCAACATATTTGTAGAATTGCTTTTAAATTGAATGAAGCTTTTAGCTTTTTATGGTTTTCTTCAATTGAACCAAAAGTAATTTTGGGCTTGTGTGAAATAAATACAATAGTATCTATGTAGTTAACTATCAAGGGTGATATTGTGAATGATTTTTTTATGCTTTGGAACAATAGTTTTGCACCTCAGAATTCAGAATTTTGTATCTCTGCAAGTTAATCAGAAATATAATTAGATACATAAATTCTAGGTTCTTTTGCACCTGAGAAAGTAGAATTTTACATCTTTGCAAGTTAATCAGAAATATAATTAAGCGATTTTTATTTTCCAAGTAGCTGAAGGACCATAAGTAATGGATAAAGTTATCATATGCACTTCTGCAATCCTTTTAAATTATACAGTAGAGAAACATGTATATGACAGTACATGGGTTTGTGTGTGCATGTACCTGTACTTATATAGTGAAGACATGTAAAGAATAAAATGAAGCTGGGCACTGTGGCACATACCTGCAATCCCAGTGACTTGGGAAGTAGAGCCATGAGGATTGTGAGTTTGGGGCCAGAGGCAGACTGTGCAACTTAGTGGGACCCTGTCTCAAAATAAAAAAATATAAAAAAAAGGACTGGGGGAGTTAAGAATGCAGTTTATTGACAGAACACTTGCCTACCATGCATGAGGCCTTGGGTTCAACTTCCCAGTGCTGAAAAACAACAATGAATAAGAGATTACTTCTGAGTGGGTTTAGAAGTATTTTTTCTTCATGATGGTTTTATTTTAGAAATTTTCTACACTGATAATATACCTTATAAAATTGTTATTTGACTTTTTATATACTGTATAAAACTAAAAAAAGATAAAGAAAAATTATGGCCTTTGAATTTCAATTCCTTTACAATAACAGTATCTCTCCTCTTGTTTTTAAATCAAACATTTGGTACCCAGTGAGATGTTTCACCTTCAATAACATGAGGTATTTAATTAACAACCACTGGTGTCTGATTGGACCCCCTAATGTGACATACTTTTGCATGAATTATTATAATGCAACATAAATTCTAGTAATGATAAAGTTATCTGGTAAGATTTTATAATTAGACTATATAGGAATCTTGGCTTTTTCTTCATATTTTTTAGATAGTAAATGGTTCAAAATTTACTTTCACAAGATGACTCATCTTTTAAAAATCTAGAGATGTATTAGAGGTTAACACATGTAGTTTTCTGTCTCTTAAAAACTAAGTTTGACTTCATTGACTTTAAAAGTATAAGAATTTTAATTGTTTGGGTCAGGAACAAGACAAGGATGTCCACTCTCTTCTCTCTTATTCAATATTGTAATTTAAGTCCTAGCCAGAGAATTAGGCAAGAGAAAGAAATTAAAGAATACAGATAGGGAAGAATACAGATAGGGAAAGAAGAGGTCAAATTTTCCTTATTAGCAGATGACATGATCCCATATATAAAGGACCCTAAAAATTCCAATAGAAAACTCTTGGAGCTAATTAACTCCTTCAGCAAAGTAGTAGATTACAAAATCAACACTCAAAAGTCAGTAACCTTCCTGTACACTAATAGTGAACACGAAGAGAAGGAAATCAAGACAACAATCCCACTTACAATAGTCTGCCAAAAAATTAAATATTTAGAAATTAATCTAACCAAAGACCCTAAAGACTTCTACAATACAATGTTCAAATCATTAAAGAAAGAAATAGCAGAAGATACTAGAAGATAGAAGATTCTGCCTTGCTCATTCCTGCTTTGGGAGATTTAATATTGTGAAACTGGCTATGCCACTAAAAGCAATTTATAGATGTAATGCAGTCCCCATCAAAATTCTATTAACAGAATTTGCAGAAGTTGAAAAAAAATCCTAAAATTCATATAGAATTATGAAAGGCCATGTATAGCCAAATCAATCCAAGCAGCAAAAGGAGTGCAGGAGGTATCATAATACCTGACTTTAAACTATACTATAGTGCCACAGTGGCAAAAACAGCTTGGTACTGACACAAAAGTACTCATGCAATGGAACAGAATTGAAGAACCAGAGATGCATCTACTCAACTACAGCCACCTGTTCTTTGAAAAGGGGACAAGGATATTCAATGGGGAAAAGATAGCCTCTTCAACAAATTGTGTTGGGAAAATTGGATATCCATTTGCAGAATAAAGAAAATAGACCTATATCTCCTGATCTGTACAAGTGTCAACTCAAAGTGAATCAGAGATCTCAACATAAAACGAGAAACGTCAAAACTACTAGAAGAAAAGTTAGGGAACATGCTCTAACACATAGACATTGGCAAGCATTTCCTTAACAAGACCCCAATTGTCCAGGAAAGGGCACCAACAATCAACAAACAGGATTACATAAAACCAGAAAGCTTCTGTACAGCAAAGGAAACAACAAAGTAAAGGAAAAATCCAGAAAAATGAAGAAAATCTTTGCATTTAACAAATCTGACAGAGAACTAATTTATAGAAAATACAAAGAACTTAAGATATCAAACAGCAAAGTAAAAATCCAATAAATACGTGGGCAATTGAACTGAACAGATAGTTCTCAAAAGAAGAAATATGAATGCCCAATAAACACATGAATAAATGCTCAATATCCATAGCCATTGTTGTTGTAGTTGTTGTTGTTAGGTGCCTTTGAGTCGATTCTGACTCATAGCAAACCTATGTACAGCAGATCGAAACACTTCCCGATTCTGTGCCAGGCACATGATCTTATTTATGTTTAAGCCCATTGTTGCAGACACTGTGTCAATCCATCTGGTGGAGGGTTTTTCTCTTTTGTGTTGGCCTGCCACTCTCCAAAACATGATGTCCATTGATCTCTCCTGACTACATGTCTGAAATATGTAAGATGCAGTCTGGCTATTCTTGAGTCCAAGGAGCACTCTGGTTGCACTTCTTCTAGGACAGATCTGTTGGTTCTTTTGGCAGTCCATGGTGTATTCAATAGAGGTCTCCAGTACCATAATTCAAAAGCACCAATTCTTTTCCTGTCTCCCTGTTCAATGTCCAGCTTTACAACCATATGATGTGACTGAAAATATCATGGCATGAGTCAGAGGCACCTTTGTCTTCAATATGACATCTTTGCTTTTCAATTCTCTAAAGAGATCTTTTGCCACAGCTTTTCCTAGAGCGATGCATCTTCTGATTTCTTGACTGCTGCTTCTGTGGGTGTTGATTATAGAGCCAAGCAAAGCAAAATCTTGGACAACCTCAATCTTTTCTCCATTTATTATGAAGTTGCGTACTGATCCAGTCGTAAGGATTTTTGTTTTGTTGATATTTAGTCGCAACCCATATTGAAGGCTATGATCTTTGATCTTCATCAGTAAATGTTTTAAATCTTCTTCGCTTTCAGCAAGCAGAATTGTGTTATCTGCATAATGCAGGTTGTTAATGAGTCTTCCTCCAATCTTGATGCTGTGTTCTTCCTCATAAAGTCCAGCTTCTCTGATTATTTGCTCAGCATATAAATTGAAGAGATAGGGTGAAAGTATACAGCACACCTTTCTCAACTTTAAACCACACAGTGTTTCCTTGTTCTATTCGAACAACTGCCTCCTGGTTCACGTACAGATTTATCATGAGTACAATTAGATGCTCTGGTATTCCCATTTTCCAAAATGTTATCCATAATTTACTATGATCCACACAGTCAAATGCCTTGGCATAGTCAATAAAACATAGACATCTTTCTGATATTCTCTAGTTTTGGCTAATACCCACCTGACATCAGCAGTGATGTCCCTGGTTCCCCTCCCTCTTCTGAATCCTGCTTGATTTTCTGGTAATTTCCTGTCGATATACTGCTGCAGTCGCTTCTGAATGATCTTTATTAACATTTTGCTTGGATGTGATATTAATGATATTGTCCGATAGTTTACACATTCAGTTGGATCCCCTTTTCAGGGAATAGGAACAAATATGGATCTCTTCTAGTCAGTTGGCCAAGTAGTTGTTTTCCAAATCTGTTGGCATAAGCATGTTAGCACCTCCAGTGCTGCATCTGTTTGTTGAAACATCTCTATTGGTATCCCATCAATTCCTGGAGCCTTGTGTTTCACCAGTTCATTCAAGGTGGTTTCCACTTCTTCCTTTAATACCATTGGTTTCTCTTCATATGCAACCTCTTGGAATGGTTTGTCATCTACCAATTCTTTTTTGTATACTAGCTCTGTGTATTCCTTCCATCTTCTTTTGATGTTTCCTGCCCCATTTAATATTTTCCCTGTAGAATCTTTCACTACTGCCACTTGAGGCTTGAATTTTTTTCTTCACTTCCTTAAGCTTGAGAAACACAGAACGTGTTCTTCCTTTTTAGTTTTCTGCCTCCAGCTCTTTGCACATGCCATTATAATATTTGTTTTTGTCTTCTCAATCTGCCTTTTGAAATCTTCTGTTTAGTTCCTTAACTTCATCATGTCTTCCTATTACTGTAGCTGCTCGACCTTCAAGGGCAAGTTCCAGGGTGTCTTTTGACATGTAATTTGGTCTTTTCTTTTTTTCTTGTCTTTTTAATAACTTTTGGCTTCCTTCTTGAATGATATCTTTTATGTCATGCCACAACTCTTCTGGTCTTCTATCATTTGTTTCTAATGAATTAAACCTATTCTTGAGGTGGTCTCTGAATTCAGTGGGATATACTCAAGGTCATACCAAGGATCTCTCATATACTTGTTCTAATTTTCTTTAACTTCAGTTTGAACTTGCATATGAGAAGTTGATGGTCTCATCCACAGTCAGCAGGTGGTCTTGTTTTGACATTTTGTACAGAGCTTTTCCATTGTCTCTTTCCACATATGTTGTGAATTTGATTCCTGTATGTTCCATCTGGTGAAGTCCATGTGTGTAGTCTCCATTTATGTTGTTGAAAAAATGTACTTCCAATGAAGAGGTCATTGGTCTGACAAAATTCTATCATATGACCTCCAGCTTCGTTTCTGTCACCAAGACCATATTTTCCAACTACTGAGCCTTCTTCTTTGTTTTGAACCTTTGCATTACAGTCACAAGTTATTATCAGTATGTCCTGATTGCATGTTTGATCTATTTCAGTTTGAAGCTGGTAGAAATCTTCCCTTTCTTCATTTGTGGCCTTAGTGGTGGGTGCATAAATTTGAATAATAGTCATATTAACTGGCCTTGCTTGTAGGCATATAGATATTATTCTATCACTGACAACATTGTATTTCATGACAGATCTTGAAAAGTCTTTTTTGATGATGAATGCAATCCCACTTCTCTTTAGTTTGTCATGCCCAGCATAGTAGACCTTATGATTATCTGACTCAAAATGGCCCATGCCAGTCCATTTTAGCTCACTGATGCCTAGAATGTCAATGTTTATGCACTCCATTTGTCTTTTATCAATTTCTAATTTTACTAGATTCATAGTACATACATTTCATGTGCCAATTGTTAATGGATGTTTACAGTTTTTTCTGCTCATTTTGAGTCATGCCACATCAGCAAATGGAGGTCCCTGGGGCTTTACTCCATTTCCGTCATCACAGTAGACTCTACTTTGAGGAGGCAACTTTTCCCCAGTAGTCTTTTGATTGCCTTCCAACCTGGGGGACTCATTTTCTGGTGCCTTAGCCATTAGGAAAGTGAAAATCAGAAGAATACTGAGGTTCTATCTCATTCCAGAAAGAATGGTCAGATTAACAAAACAAATAACAACAAATGCTAGTAAAGATACAGACAAAAGGAACACTTTTACACTGCTGGTAGGATTGTAATTAGTTCTGCCACTTTGGAAATCAATATGGAGGTACCTTAGAAAACTAAGAATAGAGCTGCCATATGACCCCACTATATCACTCTTAGAAATATACCCAAAGGAAGATAAGTCACCATACCACAGGAACATGTGCACTTCCATATTTAATGCAGCCCTCTTCATAATCACAAGGGTATGGAATCAACCAAGATGTCTATCAACAGATGAGTGGATTAAAAAATTGAGGTATATATACACAATGGAATATTATTCAGCAATAAAAAGATGAAATTTTGTCATTTACAGCAAAATGGATGGAACTGGAGAACATCGTTTTAATTGAATTAACCCAGACTCAAAAAGAGAAATACCACATGCTCTCACTTATATGTGGGAGCTACATCTAACTTAAAGAAATAAAATTTTATATATATGTGTGTGTGTGTGTGTGTGTGTGTGTGTGTACATATATACACACACATACACATACAGCTGTACTTATCTAAGAAGAAAAAATGGTATCAGATCAGAAAGAAAGGGGGAGGGAATTAGCTGGTCAGATCAGAAGTTGGGGAAAGGGAGGAAGGGAAGGGGAAATAATGCAGACAGTAAAGAGGTAGAGGAAAATGTCAAAATACTGGATGCATTTGTGTGAACACATGAAAAAAATGAGAGTATAACCCATGATGGCATACGATTTTCATCACATATTAATCAAAATTCCTACTTTTTTCTTTGTTTTCTTCTTCAGTTTATACTGTTGTGTAAATTATGTAAAATGAAGGTATAACCAAAAGTAATTTGATAGTTTTATAATTCACATAGTAAATGTCTTGTAACTCTGTAGCTCACTAACATCTATAGATTAAAAAAAATTTTTTTTAATTATGACCTTTTTAAAAGAGAGCAGTCCTGAGTGTCTGTATGCAGCTTTCTAAGTTGATGGTCCTCAGTAACCTTATAAAAACGCCCTGCTGACAATCATCTGATTATGGGGAATCCCACTATACATAGAAAAGACAATTCCTTTGGTAGGCAACTAATTTCAAATGGAAATTTCTACTTGAACTCTGTTTAACTATCCTTTCTACCCCTTGGACGTACGTGGCTCTCTGCAACATTAGTAGGTAAGATTGTTCTTTGTGACATTGCCCATCACATGTTTGAGTATCACCATCTGTCCTATCTAATTGTTATGTTTGAAACTCATTCCCAATACTACTTCCCATATTTGGTTCATAAAAAAATGTCTGGATCACTATGAGTTAGCTGGGCATCAGGCTGGCTAGAATGACAATGTTATCTTCAAGGAGCTCATAGTATAATAGAGAAACATGTGCCTGAGGGTAAATAAGACTAAATGCTGTCAAAGAGTGATCAACAAAATTATTGGGAAAAAAACCCCTGAGAACTAATGTAGTGCTAAGCAAGAGCAGACTTTTCCATGAAGGTCGTGCTTGAATCAGTTGTTGAGTCAAATAGATGCCTGCCCACATTGCCAGAACTTTTGCTAAAGCAAAACACAGAGGTTACAAACAAGAGCAAATGAAATAGTATTGTCATCCGAAGACTATTCCTTACTTTTCTTTTTATTTCAACTTACTGGCAAAGCAGAAAAGTGCCACTATTGTGTCTTGCTGTTACAAATGCACTAAGTAGCATTCTAAAAGGGTGTCTTATTAATGTCAGGGCTTACTCAGATAATACCATCACTTGAATATGTTGTTGTTGAGATGATTTTGTTTCTGAAGATGCAAATGATCAAATATATGCAGATTTTTATAAAATCACTAGAACATAGACTTCCTTTCTTTTATAGGGTTTATTTTTCCCTGTTTCAGCTCAAAACAATTTTCTGTTTTCCTTTTCCATTATGAATATGGCAATTTCTTCAATAATTCTTAAGACCTTTGTGCCTTTTAAATAGGCCATTATATAAAATACAAATTATTAACACTGTATCACAGTAATAACCAGCTACACTTTTTCAAAAGTTTGTGTTTTTTTTGTATATTGATACAATTTAAAAAAAGCCAAAACAATGAGAGATAACTTCTTAACATTGTAGGAATATATGAAATAGAATGACAAATTCATTGTAGAAGAGTTGAAGTCAGTAACAGTTCAGATTGGTTATATTCTAGAAGGTTCAGGTTCCTCATGGACAATTAAGTATCTGAAAATTCCCAATTAGAGAAAAAAATATTTGGAAAATGTTAAATTTTTCCTATTTTAGTTTTCTTATGTTTCTTATGGAGTTGATCCCATTGCAGGATATTGAGTTTGTGTGTGTTTGTATGTGCGTGTGTGTGTGTGTATCTTGTGTATGGACTTAATAGCAGTTATTTTTCAAAGTGATGGTTTTTCAAGCCCTTCTGTAATCTCTCCAGCATCTAAAATGAGGTGATATAAAACTCCCAGGTGACTACTAAATATTAGGGTGTTGACACCAGCATAGGTGTATGGGTGGTAGTGGGAAGAAGAAAAATGATTATGATTATACACAATTTATATGTGGCAAAATTAAGGTGGTTCTTGGCGGCTTTCATTTCCTTTACAGATTAATGCTTTCCCAAATGAGGAGGATTAAGTAAATATCTTAAGAAAAGAGGGAAGCAATATATTGACAACATCTGGTGTGAAGAGTTATTATAAAAGATAAGAGGATCAGTGTCAGAAAAAAAAAAAGAATGGAGAAGAAGAATCTAATAATTAAATTTCTTAAAATGGACCTGAAAAATCATAGGGATTTTCCTATTTAAATTTATCTTTGAAAAACTCCCTAGAGGAGAATGGTATCTGTTACAACTGGTTAGGCTTTCTGAGCAAATGTCTAGAAAAGATGATTTTGAAACAATGTATTTTGCAACTTTTAAATATATCAGATCTTTGTTTAAACCTGATTTTTGATGAAGGAAAATGCTCTGTGCAGTAGGCTTTTCCGGAGCTGGTTCACTGACAGCTGTTGCCATAACTCCTCAAAACCTTGAATTCCTTGAAGGGAAGCTGAGTCATTAGGAAATGTTGTAATAGAGCAGGGGAAAGTAGGTCATTTTACTGGACTTGGCAGAATTTTCATCAGCCTCAGGGCTATAAGACCTGTGGTTCTCAAACTAGAGGCTTCATCAGAATCCATGTGGGGCAGGCCTTATAGCACAGGTTTCTGGTGCTGTAAGTCTGAGCTGAAGCCTGAGAATGCACATTTCTAAATACCATCCTGGTGAACCTGATGTTGCTGATCCTGAAAATCACTACACTAGTGCAAATTTGCAAAATGGGACGAGCCTTGATCGAAAGTTTGATGATCAGCTTGCAGTTACATGGATATGCAGGCTACCATTTATTATTTACTAGATGCTGTGCCTGCAGCCTGCAGCTGTAGCCCTGTGGCATTCGATCCCATCAGATCTCAGAAGCTAAGCAGGGTCAGGCTTGGTTAGTATCTGGATGGGAGACCGCCTGGGAACACCAGATACTGCAGGCTTAGGAGAAGGACCTGGCAACCCACTCCCAAAAATCAATCTGCCATTGAAAACCCTATGAACAGCAGAGAAGAACTGACAATAGTGTTTCGCCTGTTGTATGTAGGGTTGCTATGAGTCGGATACTGACTCGACAGCACCTAACAACAACAAGAAGCAGGATCAGGTCTGGTTAGTACTTAAATGGGAGACCACCTAGGAACACCAGATACTATAGGCTTGGGAGAAGGATCCAGCAACCCACTCCCCAAAAAACAGTCAGCCATTGAAAACCCTGAGTAACAGAAAAGCAGTAACGATACTGTTTCTACTGTTTCTCCTGTTGTATGTAGGGTAGCTATGAGTCAGACATAGACTGGATGGCACCTAACAAGATACTGTGCTAGGCCTTGACCTTCAACTTTTTATCCAACTCTATGAGATAAATGGTTGTATATACATGTTACAAAAGCACCTATACATGAACTCAGTTTTCTTAATTAACTTGTTCAAAGTTTAAAATCCAGGGAGCAATTGCATTGGCATTTCAGCTTTTGTCTGTTTGGCTCTGAAGATTTACCTCTTTGCATCAAAGTATAATTTTGTGCTTGTTCACAAAGAATTGTTATTTCCTTTTCTTTTTCAATCATATATTTTATTCAGAGTTTGTAAAATTTCTTACACTTTTTTAAAAGGAAAAATTTGATTTCCAAATTATGTTCTGAGCTGACAATCTCCACTATTGTGCAACACTGTTGTTAGGTGCCGTTGAGTTAGGTCCAGTTATGTAACAGCAGTTTTGTATATGAGTAATGGCATCCACAAAGTTGATAAAAGAGCTTAAATTTGTCCAATTGTTTTGGCAAATTTGTGGAGAGGAGATAGAAACTTTTAGTTACTGGGAAACAAATAATAGTACATGGATGATTGCAAGAATGGAGCTATGTTATCTTCCCTATTAACAAAGAGCCTTTTTCAAAGAAAAACTTCTCAGTATAAGCACTTATGCTTGTTCTTTTCCAAGCTGGTGTCAAGAAATAGTGTGATCATTTCTGAACAAAAGTCATTTAACTTTTCTTAGGTAACTGATCCATCTGTATGTAAGACAGTAAATAACTCTGCTACCATTACAAGCAAAAATCAGGTAGACGAAAATTAAAGAGCTAGCCATCATGGTACACACATGTGATCCCAGCAACTTGGGAGGCTGAGGCAGAAGGATCACAAGTTCAAGACCAGAGGCAACCTGCACAACTGAGACTCTGTCTGAAGAAATAAAAAAGGGCTTGGAGATACAGCTCAGTGGCGGAGTACTTGCCTGGCATGTGGGAGGCCTTGGATTCAAACCCCTAGTACTGGAAAAAATGAGACTCATTCTGAGCCACAGATAATAGTCACTTAAATTTGTTTGGTTGGTAGCTGAGTGCAGTGGCACACACATGTAATCCCGGTGGCCAGGGAGGCAGAGGCAGGAGGATCGCAAGTTCGAGACTCGAGGCAGTCTGCACAACTTAGTGAGACACTGTCTCAAAAAGTAAAGAAATGGGCTGGGGGCGCAGCTCAGTTGTCCAGCACTTGCAAAGCATGCAAGCGCGAGGCCCTGGGTTCAACCCCTAGTACTGCAAAAAAAAAAAAAAAAAAAGTTTGGTTGGTAATATTAGTTTAATGTATAACAATGCTAAATTTAATTTTTAATTTAATATTTTAATTTGTAAAATATGTGGTACTCAACTTTATGAAAGTTATTCTCAACAAGTTGTCATTTTAGTGTTGTGCATTATTAATTATACAAAATTTAAGTAAAAACTTTGATACTATCCTTTAGAACAGGGGTCACCAACCCATGGGCTTCAGTCTGATCTGTGTCCTAGTAGGAACCTACTAGGCTGAAAACAGGAGGTAAGTGGTAAGAGAGCTAGTGAAGCTTCATCTGTATTTACAGCTGCTCCCCATAGATGAATCATCCTGAAATCACTCTCTTCTCCATCTCTGGTGTCATAAAGGTTGTGGACTCCTGCTGTGGAACACATGAATCAAAGGGCTCTGTTGTGCATTTTTCTAAACATCATATATATAGTCCTGTGTAGTGTCTTGTGTGTGACAGCAGGCAGCAAGTATTTATGGACCAAGTAATAGAGCATTGCTTTTGGTGAGCCTAAGCCTGTCCTTCTAGCCTAAACCAACCTGTTAAAATTTTTGTATCACAAAAAAATTATAAGGCATTTGGTTCCAATAAGAACTGGAATAAGAATATTGTAAGTTTCATTTTATTTGAAAATTTATTAATAATTTTATATTATTAATTTCCCCTTCTATGTATATTTTAACATTTCACATAGTTGTTATATTTTATATGTGATTTTATTGCAATTTGACCTCTACCTCCTCTTTCCCTTTCTCCCCCCACTACGCCAAATTTCTAGGTACAGGATTTAAAGATACAACTTTTCATACAGTTGTTGTTAGGTGCCGTCGAGTCAGTATCTGACTCAGAGTGACCCTCATAGGGTTTTCAATGGCTGACTGTTTTGGGATTGCCTTGGGAGTGGAATGCCAAGCCCTTCTGCCATTTTTGGGGGTGCTGGGAATTGAACTTGCGACCTCAGAGACTGCAGTGCAGCCCTCTACCAACTGAGCTAAATCCCAGCCCTCAACAAAACACTCCCCGACACTGTACCATGCCCAGCACTATGTCAGTGTTTCTCTGCTATTCTTAGAATTTTCAATGGCTGATTCTTTCAGGAGTAGGCTGCCGAGTCCTTCTCCCATTTTTGTGGTGCTGGGTGATCAAACACAGGGCTTCAGAGAGCACAAAGCACCTTTCATAGAGTATACATCTTAAAAGAGGAAAATGCATATGCTGCTAAGGATTACATGTAGCTAAATAAGAGTTGAAAATAGAAGCATGTGTTGAATTTAAAGTCAATTTGGGAGGATGTATTAGAGTGCAATCTGACAGGTGTTAATGTTACCCTCAAAGAGAATAAGCTAGACACTATAAAAAGAATATGTATACACCACTCATTACCTTATGCAATGTTCCTGCTGACTTAGAGGAAAGTATGAGGATGAAAATAGTTAGTTTTTAAAGCTCTGCAATCTGATTTTTAAAGATTTTTCATGTGGAAAAACTTAAATTTAGATAAGTGAAATTTGTTATTTTATAGTGCTTTGAAATTTTAAAAATGATAAGCTTTATTAGAAATAATAAAATACCAATTGGAATTATTTTTTATATTTACAGTTTTTACTCAGTGTAAAATTTGTTAGGGATTTAATGGGTAAGAATAAGTTGTCTTAAACATCTTGATGGTATTTGTTTATGTATTATAGTATTTGAGAAATGATTTCCAAAGATTACACATATATATATCAATTCTGATCTTTGTGGAATCTAAGAGTATGGCTGATTACTTCCAATTTTGAGACATTGTAGAGAAGATCTTTGCTTTTGTATGTATGTTACAAGTGAATAGACTGATCTCAGCTGATTTTATTTCATATAACACTAACTATCACAAGTACACATCATTCTGAAACTTCTAATGGTAGTTCATTACTTAAAAATCATTTTCCTCCAAATTATATTATATTATATTATATTATATTTTTTATTGGAAATTTTTAATGTACACCTTGATGTGATTCATTCTGACATGTTTTTCACTATGACTTTCCATATATGCATTTTGTTTTACATTATACATATAAGTTCCCCCTTACCCTCTTGTGAGCTTCCTCCCCCCGTCCCACCCTCCCACCAAAGACTTCTCTTCCATTTGCTTTTCTTTTTATGATAACATTTTTCTATATATCCTTGGGTTCCAGTTCTGTTTAAGATAGAAACTTTTTCTGTAGTGA